>CM077165.1:62427733-62728305 GCA_039583875.1 Platanthera guangdongensis
GAATTTATTCTCAATGAGAAAACCTAGACAGGGTTTCATACCAAGCCCTAGGGGCTTGTTTTAACCCATACAAAGCCTTCCTATGTCTATAGACATAATTAGGTTGAGTTGAATCAACAAAACCTGATGGTTGTTCCACATAGACCTCTTCCTTCATTTGCCATTCAAAAAGGCTGACTTAACATCCATTTGGTATACTTTAAACCATGATAGGTTGCATAGGCCAAGAACATTCTTATTGCCTTCAGTCTGGCTACTGGAGCAAAGGTTTGATCAAAGTCAATACCTTCTTCTGCCTATATCCCTTAGCAACCAATTCTTGCTTTGTTCTTTATAATCACTGCATGTTCATCCTCTTGTTCCTGAAGATCCACTTAGTTCCAATTATGTTGTGTCTTTTGGTTTAGGAACAAGCTCCCAGACTTTGCATCTCTTGAACTGGTTCAGCTCCTCTTTGCATTGCATGAATCTAATGAGGGTCTAGGATGGCTTCTTCAAATTTCTTTGGCTCAACTTGGGATAGAAAACTGGAGTAGAGTACTGAACTTAGATTTCTGCTCCTTGTTTGTACCCCTTGTCTTAGATCACCAATAATTTGATCTGCTAGATGATCTCTTAGAATGCCTCTTAGCTGGAGGCAGCCTGGCTTTATGTTGAACTCCTTCAGCTTCTTCAACTTGCTGCACTCCTTGGTCTTCTTCTGCATCAGGTGCATCTAGTACTCCCCCTGGACAGCAGCCACTATCATCTACATGCTGACTTGCAGTAGATCCTTCTTCAATAGTGAGCTTGTCCATCTTCTTAGTCAACCTGTGGAGCTGCAAATCTTCTAGACACTTCATGGTTAATGAGTCTAGCTTCATCAATACTATATGTACTGATTCCTCTACACTTGAGTAGTCAAGTTGTAGACCCTATAAGCCTTACTATTGTTGTTGTACCCAACAAAAATCCCCTCTTGGGATTTGGTAGCAAACTTGGTTAAGTATGAGACTTATCATTGTTAAGTATATAGCATTTACAACCAAAGATCCTGAATAGGATAGTTTGGTTTTCTGCCTTCACAATCTCATAGGGGGTCTTATTGTGGCTCTTTGTGATAGTAGCCCTATTTAATTACATGGGCATGCAGTGTTAACTGCCTCAAGCCAGAAATATTCTGGGAGAGATGTGTCACTTAATAGGGTTCTACCACCTCAATCAAGGTTTTTATTTTCCTTTCAGCAATGCCATTTTGCTGAGTTGTCTTGGTGAAAAAATTTCTGAAATATCCTAAATTCTTCACATAGCTTTGTCATACTATCAGACTGGATTCAGTACCATGGTCACTTCTTATTTTGACCACTGTACTGTCTAACTCATTCTGAATTTGTTTGACAAAACTATAGAAGATACTAGGTGTTTCATGATTTCTGCCTAAGAAGAACACACCAGGAAAACCTTGAGTAGTCATCTACAACCACAAATGTGTAGACCTTCCTACCTAGGCTGTGAACTGTATAGGACCAAAGAGATCCATATGCAAGAGGTATAAGCACTCACACAGCATCTTTGTTCTTAATTCTATTAAAGGTGGATCTAGTCTGCTTGCCCTTTTGACAAGCTGAACATATTCCATCTTTAATACACTTAACCTGAGATCATTCTCACTAACTCTTTGCTATAGAGTTGGCCAATTATCTTGTAGTTGAGATGGGCTAGGCTCTTGTGTCATTTGACACAATGAGAGAACTTTCTCATCAGCTACAAGACACACTGGAGAAACATTGTTCTCACACATAATGTCTAGGCAATAGACAATTTCTCTTTCTATAACCTGTCAGAATGATCTCTTGATCATTGACCTCCTGATATGACAATCATCTTTGACAAATGAGATGTCTATCCTAATCACTCAGTTGACTTATACTAATGAGGTTGTGTTTCAAACCTTTAATATAAGCCACTGAGTAATATTTATAAGGTTGCTAGAATGTTACCAAAACCTTTGATGATTCCTTTTTTCAGAACCACCAAAGGTGACTTTAAGGACATCCTTGATTGGTGTGTTCCTTTAGCAATCCTCTAGTTCCAGTCATGTGCCTGGAACATCCACTGTCCAAGTACCATATTGGGGCATGGCCACTTGGACTCACCTGACTAGGTCCGGCCTGCTCCTGGGATTTTGTCACCTTCAGATAAGGCCCTCAGTCCCCGGCACTGATTGTCCTTTTGCTCATATATAGAGTTCATTAACTCTGGATGAACTCCTCTTCTTCTTCTTCAGCAAACAGTCTAATGTAAGCTTCTGCTTCTGAATCAGTTTCTGAAGATTATATGTCGGACAGGCTTTTGTCCTTCTTGGCAACAAAGGACCTTTCCTTTTTGCCTTGATCTGAGTCTTCTTCTTATCAGTTGACTCTTTCCTTTTCTCTGGACAGTCAGCAACATATGTCCTTGTCTGTTACAGCAATAGCATACAATGTTTGATAAAGTTGCTTTGCTTGACTTGGCTTTCTCCTGTCTTTCTTTGATGACTTCTTGTTCTGATAATAGTCATCTTTTCCCTGTGAAGTGGATGGTTTTTGACCTCCACTGCTTCTTCTTTAGAAACTTTCTGAAAGTGTCTTGTGAAGCTGCAAATCCTCATCACTCTCACTGCTTTCAGAATCCCTGCATTCTGTCTCATCTGTCTCAGTCCACAACCTTTGGTGGTGGAGATGGAGACTTACTTTTGTATTTCCTTGGTGGCTTCTGTCTTGAATGCCACATCTCTTTCTTTATGCTCAATTCTTGTAGTCTTCTCCTCTTCTTTCCTTACCATTAGCTGCATTTCAAAGGATAACAGCTTTCCAAACAATGTTGGAGGAGGAATCTCTGCTAACTTGGCCATTTCCCTTATGGCACAGATCTTGGTGTCTCAGTCCTTTGTTAGGGACCTCAGAACTTATCATTCAGCTCATAATTGCTGAATTCTCTTCCATAGGACATCAACTCATTGACAATCCTATAGAATTTCTTATAGCATTCTATTATACTATCAGACCTACCTTGTCTGAAGCTCTCATATTCTTGGTTTAACAAAGACTTCCTGTCTTGTCTAACTTCTTCTGAACCCTCCATGTACACTATCAAAGTATCCCCACATCTCCTTTGATGTTTTACAGTGTATCAAGTTCTGAAATGTAGCATCATCTATGGCACTTACAATGATATTCTGAGCCCTTTTGTCCATTGTAGCTAGAATAATCTCATCTTTTATCATTTCAGAAAAGTCCTTAGGTGTTCTCTGATTTTCATCCAATACTGATACTTTCATAGCACATATGGCCCTTCTTTAACTGTGATGTAGATTCTAGGGTCAGAGGCTTCCATAAACACGTCTAACCCTTTCTTTCCAGATGCCAAAAATCTCATTTCTTTTCTGCAATTGGCAACTTCATGGATCCAAGTTCTTTATGATTCTCTGTTGAACCCATTTTCTTGATTTTCTTGATTATGCTGAATCTGTCTTTGATTTCACTGAATCTCCAAACAGGATCTACTCAGATAGTTATGTCCTTTTTGAGCAACCTGGCTCTGATACCACTTGAAAGAATTGTACCTAATCACCTAGAGGGGGGGTGAATAGGTGACTTAATCCTTTTTAAACTTTTAGGCAGCTTATATCACAGATTTCACAAAACTATAAACAGCAATCACAGAATCACACACATACACAGAGTACACACAGTTTTTATAGTGGTTCCCCAGGTTTGGGTACATCCACTTTCCCCCTTTGCCTATCTAGTAGTGTACTAGATTCGGCCAAACTCCTCCACTATTCCTCAGATCCTCAATCTTAAACTCAGAACCCCAAATGGTTCCTACGCTCAGAGTGATCCCACTCCTACAACTCAGGCTCAACAGCCCTACAACTCAGTCTTCTCTAAAGACCTACACTCAGCCACAAGCTTACACTCAGAGAAATATATCTCCTACACTCAGGCACACAGGTCCTACCACTCAGCATTTATAATTTCAGGCTTACAACTCAGATCCCTAAGGATCCTACAAGAAATTAAGATACGATGTATATACCTACAACTCAGAATAAGAGAGGAGAGTTGAGAGGTTTCTTGATGAGTTCTTGAAAGAACTCTGCTGAGATCAACCTTACTTGGCATTCTTCAAAGCTTCTTGAATGTAGAACACATAGAGTTGATACTCTCTGCAGCTGATCTTCAATCACTGCTAACTTATGAATCAGAACTAAGTCTGAAACTTTTCTTCACAGCCTGGTTCCAACATCTATTTTCTTGGAAGGAGCTCTCTCGCTCCAACTTCTTAGATCTTCACTTGAATTGATTATTCAATGAATAGCTTGATCTTCTTCTCAATCTCTTGTTGTTAATCATCTTCTTCTGTTGACAGAATGAGCCTATATATAGGCCTTATTCATGGTGACCGGCTGATCCGGTTTCTAACGACTTTCTGACAACTCTGACAGTTGTAGTAGACTGGCTGGAATGGCAGTATCATGTCATCCAGTCACTTCTTGAAATATCTGTAAACTGTCTGAAAGTGTCGAGACAGTCTGTCTTTAAGTGTCGACACTTGTAGACTAAGTGTCGACACAAGTAGACTAAGTGTCGACACTAGCCTTCATGGTGTCGACACAACTCCTTGTGTTGTAGAATTTGCTTCTCAACACTGCTTCTTCAACATGTGTCGACACTGATAATGTGTATCGACACAACTCCTTGTTCTTCAGTACTTAGTTGAATTCTTGTAAGTGTCGACACAACTCCTTTGTGTCGACACATCTTCTTATGTTGAACTTGTTCAGTGTCGACACATCTTCTTGGTGTCGACACATGCCTTTTGTGTTGATACTTTGCTGAGTGTTGACACTGCTCCTTGTGTCGACACATTCTTCTTATGTTGAGATTTTGGCTGAGTGTCGACACATCTCCTTGTGTCGACACTTGTACTTAGAATTTGTTGAACTTTGCTGAGTGTCGAGTCTTCTACTGAGTGTCGACACTTTCTTCATGTGTTGAGTCTTCTACTGTGTGTCGACACATTCTTTACTATGTTGACACTTATTCTTAGACTCTATTGAATTTGCTGAGTGTCGACACAGCCTCCTAGTGTCTACACTTTGTTGAACTTTGTTGATGTTTAGCTGAGTGTCGACACAGCATCCAAGTGTCGACACTTTTGATGTCGACAAAGTTCCTCTGGGTTGTCGACACTGCTTATAAGTGTGTCGACACTGCTTCACTGGACATTTCTTCAATGAGTGTCGACACATCCTGTATGTGTCGACACTTTCCTCTTGGTGTCGACTCTGCATTCCTGGTGTCGACACAATTACTCCAAGTGTCGACACAAGTCTTCTTAAGTGTCGACACTTTTCTTCTGGTGTCGACACATGTACTTAGAACTTTTCAGCTTTCCCTACAAATACTTAACCTGCACAAGTAACTCAAAATACATCAAATACATTTTGATGTATATCATTGAGTAGGTGAGGCTTCTTCAAATCAGGTACATTTATTCCAATGTACCCAACACCTCCTTAGCTTTCTTCAAAGCTT
This sequence comes from Platanthera guangdongensis, assembly GCA_039583875.1. Taxonomy (NCBI): domain Eukaryota; kingdom Viridiplantae; phylum Streptophyta; class Magnoliopsida; order Asparagales; family Orchidaceae; genus Platanthera; species Platanthera guangdongensis. Next base: position 62,433,295 of record CM077165.1, read on the forward strand.
CTTGAATCTGAACTCAGTAGGGTTGAATCATCTGTGAAGTTGATCTTCAATCAGCTTCTGACTTAAGATCCAGAAATCAATCTGAATCTTTCTTTGTAGCCTGGTTCAGCAACTGCTCTTCTTAGATGGAGCTCTCTCTCCAACTTCTTATAGATCTTCTATCGAAAATCTTTTATATAATTACTTCTCTCTTAGTTGTTGTTAGTTGGTTGTGATTGATCTTCTCTTTCTGTTGAAGGAGAAAGCCTTTATATAGTCTTCCTCCATGGTAACCGACTGATCCGGTTTCTAACAACCTTCTGACAGCTTTGACAGTTGTGAAAGACCGGTTGAAATGGCAGCTGTCAAGTCATTCAGTCACTTCTTGAAAATACTGTCTCTGTCTGAAAGTGTCGAGACTGATCTTCATTATGTGTCGACACAAATAGACTAAGTGTCGATACAAGTGGACTAAGTGTCGACGCATGCCTTGGTGGTGTCGACACAACTTCTTTTGTTGTTGTAACAGCTTCTCGACACTACTTCTTCAGAATGTGTCGACACTAATTCTGTGTGTCGACACAAGCCTTCTGTTGAATGTGTCGACACTAATTCTGTGTGTCGACACAAATACTTCTTCTTTAAAACTTAGTTGAAATTTTGCTGTGTGTCGACACATCTCCTTTATGTCAACACAACTTCTTTTGTTGTTGATACTTGCTGAGTGTCGACACATCTCATTTATGTCGACACAAGTACTTCTTTACTTTAACTTTGTTGAAGCTTTGATGTGTGTCGACACAAGTCCTGTGTGTCGACACAGTTGATGTGACAAATACTTCTGTGTGTCGACACTGCCTCTTGGTGTCGACACATTTGATGTCGACTAAGCTTCTATGGGTGTCGACACTGCCTCTAAGTGTCGACATAATTTATGTTGACAATTCTTCACAGTGTGTTGACACTGCCTGTATGTGTCGACACATTTCTTCTGGTGTCGACTCTGCCTTTCCTGGTGTCGACACAATCTACTCCAAGTGTCGACACAGCTTTTCTTTAGTGTCGACACAAGCCTTCATAAGTGTCGACACTGCTTCTCTAGGTGTCGACACATGGACTTAGAAATTTTCTGCATTTCCTGCAATTACTTAACCTGCACATATAACTCAAAACACATCAAATACACCTTGATGTATATCATTGAGTAGGGTGAGGCTTCTTCAAATCTGGTACACATTTTCCAATGTACCCAACAATCTCCCCCTATTTGGAGAAGTCATAACCCTTAGTCAATGATATACACCATACATAACAAATACACATATGATGTATAACAGCATTATATGACAGGGTAATTACTGAAACAAAGCATATAAAATATTTTATCACAAAATTATAATGCTAACACAATGAGCATTCATAAAGATTTGTTTCAACTATCAAAAGTTTCTTTAATCAAAAGTTTACATGGATTTCAACACAAATATTACAAAGTTGTAAACTTAAGAAATTCTATTTTATGGCTGCTCTGGCTCTTTGATGACAATGCCCTTGCTTAATGAATCTTGGCTTGAACTGGATCATCAATGTCATCAACTGGCTTCTTGCCTTTAAGATCTTTTTTTTTCAGCTCTTCAGCCCTTATCTTTTGTCTCTCAAAATAATGATAAGGCTTTGGGAAATATTTGCTAGGCTCTGTGCATTAGGAGGTAGCTTCCCAAGTTTAGTCTTTCTTCTGTACTGTACAATAGCCTCTTGTCTGGCTTCATGGTTTCTTCATTCTTGTTCAGAATACCATTTACCCCTCTCTAGAGTATTGTCCTTTGTAGCTTTCTAAGCAGTTAGTATAATATTTCTAGAGGTTGGGCTCCACTGTTCAAAATCAGGCCTTAACTCTGCCTGTTCTCTGAACCTTTTCTTTGATAATTGAGCTTCTTGCTCTTTCAAAACTGCCTCTGACATAGGCTTGTCTACTTTCTCATGATTATATTTTGATTACCGTCAGGAGGGCTATACATAGATTGGACTTCTTGATGAATCATTTCAAATCTGCAGGAGGATAAATGACTTGAGCTACTTCAGCTTGTTCACCTCCAAAATCAGCAGGATGCACTCCAGATTCAGCTATATTGTCAGCATCATACAGGGGTGGATATCCAAATGTGGCTCTGATGCTATTGGAAATCCATTTAGCATGGTCAGATCCAGCTTTGACTAAAACTCTCTCCCCCTTTATGACTTCTCTAGCCACATGATCTCTGAGATCATCCTTTTGGAATCTGACTTGTTCATCCATAAAATTGACTCCATCTTTGTAGAATGTTTTAATTTCAGTAGCTGTCCAGAAATTGTCTTTTGGGAATCTGTAATAGCAGTTTTTACAGCAGTTATTCCTTCTTGTAATTGCTTGTCAAACTCATCCTTGGCAGCAGTCCTTGCTTCAGTCTGAGCAGCTGCAATAGTCTTCATTTCAGTTACTATCACATTTTGTGATTCAGTTAGAATTTCATTCATTCTAATCTGATTCTCAAGAACATATCCTTGTTTTACAGCCATATCATCTACTTGAGTCTTTATCTTTCCTGATGAGTAGCTAGGTAAACAACGACATTTCCACCCTTGTGGAAGCAATCAGTCATTTCTTTCTTATGTGATTCACTTAAAATCTTATTGACTTTATATCTGTTGTCAAGGAGAATTGAAGATCTTTGTGAGTTTCATCTATATACTTCTCCATTGCTACTCTTTGTTCATCCAACTTAATTTGCAAATCCACCAACAATGAGTTGTAGTCAGCTGTAGTGGCAGGTTGTGGAGCCACAGTTTGCAATGCTTTCTTGTAACTCTGGCTTCTTCTCTTGAAGACCATGAGCTTCCTTTCTTTGCTTGAACCTCAATAGCATCTTCAGATTCTGAGGTACTAGCTATGTCAACTCTATCCTTTGGACTAGGAGGCAATTCCTTCTCAGTCCTTGGCAGCTCATCATCATTCCTTGCAGTCTCCTCATGAACTTTACATGCTCCCTCCCTCAAGATTTACCTTCTCCCTCTCAAAAGCTGTTTTCTCTCCCTCAAAATCAGTTTGTAGCAAATCAGGGAACAGCTCTTCTAGGGTATACTCCTGTTGAGAAGGAGCTGGAGAGTTTCTTATCTCTGGAGCATTATCAGCAACTGATGTATCTTCCATGACAACATCTTCTGGTTGACTATTTAACTAAGTTTGCCAATCAACATCAATTAAAGACTCAGTTAATACTTCATCCTCAATATGAAAATTGATTGATTGACTTCATGTATTACCTCAAGAATTATTTGAGTTGTCATTTCATTATCTAAGTGAGTTGGCTCTTCCACATGTTGAGGCTCCCCCTGGAGTGGATCCAGGTGGATGGAGCTAGCAGAAGGTTGTTCCCCCTGCCTCTGTGCATCTTCATCCTTACTGGTGACCTTCCAGTATTATCAGCTTCTTCCTCAGTAGAACTGAAAACAACTTGCTCCTCTGAGCAACTGGATGAATCAGGAGCCATTATGGCTTTTCTTCTTCTTCTTCTGTGGAGGTGTGACCTTCTCTGGAGTAGGCATGTCCTTTGTTAACACCTTATCCCATCTTGAGATAATCCTAACATTCATTCTCCTCATGTGATTTATCTTAGAACCTGCAGCTTGGTTCATCACTTCTGGAAAAGTTCCAGCTAAGTACAAACTCATAATCCTACCCAGATTGGGCTTCTTCAAACTTTCCTTAATCTTCTCAAACATCACTGCTGACCAATCAGTTTTTAGTTTGAAAATGATCCTTGTCATTAACTGAACATGTGAGCTGATATCCTATCATGCCCACTTGGCTTGCTCAGAATCACCTTTCCTACTAGCTCAGACAAGAACTTGTCTTGCATGTTCATGCCTTTCCTGTTAAAAACTGAACCAATCTTCATGGTGAGTCTAATCCACACCATTGCAGTGCCTCTCTTGTCTTAGATGTAGGTACATCTTCCTCTTCTTTAGTTCTTGGTAGATGTAGAACTTTTCTTAGACTCTTCTGGGTGAGTTTTACTTTTACTCCATGGACTATGGATTTAATCTTGAGTCCAGTCTCATCAAGTGTAGCTGCACCAAAGAATTCGAGTACTTCCTTCTTCCAAATCTTAGTTTGCTCAAAAACTAGATACTCCAACCCATTCTCTGTAATTAGGGCTACTACCTCCTTAATTTCTGATTCTGCATCGTCAAAGGCATGTCGTACTAGCTCATATCCTTCATTGACATTCTCTTTGAGCTTAGGCGCCATTAGGGTTTTGAGAAATCTTGAATTAAGAAGAGAGAGATGTCGACACAAAGTTTTGGTCGCGAAACTATTGAAAGCGTGTCGACAAACAATGTTGAAAACATATTTATACCTTTCTAAAAACGAAGGTGAAAGGGCGCGTCATAATACTCTTAATGTGTCGACACTTACTTCTAATGTCTCTACATAAGTGTTGACTTCTATGTGTCGACACTAATATAGTCGACAGAATATATGTGTCGACACTTAAACATTTGCGCTCGACGATTAGTCGATACTCCACTGGACGAATTCTGTGTTAATCCTAAGTGTCGACAACACTTCTGGATGTGTCGACACCTACTCTAGATGTGTCGACACTATTTATCTGAAGTGTCGACACAGACTTTCTAGATGTGTCGACACCATTTCTCTGAAATGTCGACACCACTTCTATGTGTCGACACAGACAACTCCTTGTGTCGACACTATTTTAGTTAGCCAATTTTTTTAAACTATTCTAAGTTCAACATTCCTAATTCAATTTTAAACTTATTGAATTTAGTTTCATCAAGAGGCTTAGTAAACATATCAGCAATCTGATTATCTGTTTTAACATATTCTAGGGAAATGTCCTCTTTTTCTACATGTTCTCTAAGAAAATGGTATTTAATTTCTATATGCTTAGTCCTATTATGTGAGACAGGATTATTAGCTATAGAAATTGCACTTGTAGAATCACAAAGTAAAGGTGTTCTACTTACTTGAATACCATAGTCTACTAGTTGATGTTGAATCCACAATAGTTGTGCACAGCAGCAACATATTCTGACTCAACTGTGGAAATTGCCACACTGGTCTGCTTCTTACTGCTCCAAGACACCAGTCTTCCACCTAGAAAGTGACATGTTCCTGTAGTACTCTTCCTATCTTCTTTGCAACCTGCAAAATCTGCATCTGAATAACCTGTCAGTCCAAAATCTCCATTCCTAGGGTATCAAAGGCCTAGATAAGGTGTGCCCTTAAGATATCTCAAAATCCTTTTGACTGCAGTCAGATGAGATTCTTTAGGGCATGCTTGGTACCTAGCACAGACATATGTAGCATACATGATATCTGGTCTACTAGCAGTCAAATACAGAAGGGAGACAACTATCCCTCTATACAAAGTTTCATCTACAGGTTTCTCTGCATCATCTTTGCTAAGAGATACACTTGACCCCATAGGAGTTTTCACGGTAGTGGATGATTCCGTACCATACTTCTTTATTAACTCTAGGGTGAACTTAGACTGACATATGGACAGGCCATCTTTAGTCTGTCTTACTTGGAGACCCAAGAAGAACTTAAGTTCCCTCATACTGCTCATTTCAAATTTTCCTTGCATAAGTTTTGCAAACTTTCTGCAAAGATTACTTTCAGTAGACTCAAATATTATGTCATCTACATAAATTTGGACTAGGATAATCTTGCCTTTAGATTCCCTAAGGAATAGAGTCTTGTCTATTTTCCCCCTTGAGAATTGTTCTCAATGAGGAAACTAAACAGGGTTTCATACCAAGCCCTTGGGCTTGTTTCAACCCATACAATGCCTTCCTAAGTCTATAAACATAATCAGGTTTGAGAGGATCAACAAAACCTGAGGGTTGTTCTACATAGACTTCTTCCTTTAAATTTTTCATTCACGAATGTTGATTCACATCCATTTGGAATACCTTGAAACCTTGATATGTTGCATAAGCAAGGAACATCCTGATTGCCTCCAGTCTTGCTACTGGGGCAAAGGTTTGATCAAAATCAATACTTCATCCTGTCTATATCCTTTTGCAACAAGTCTAGCTTTATTCTTTATAATGATTCCATTCTCATCCAATTTGTTCCTAAAGATCCACTTTGTTCCAATGATGTTGTGGTCTTTTGGTTTAGGAACTAGCTCCCAACCTTGCATCTTTTGAACTGATTCAGCTCCTCTTGCATGGCATCAATCCAATGAGGGTCTAGAACTGCTTCTTCAAATTTCTTTGGTTCCACTTATGATAGGAAACTGGAGTAAAGAACTGTACTCAGATTCATGCTTCTTGTTTGCACTCCTTGTGCGGGATCACCAATTATCTGATTGGCTGGATGATCTTTTAAGTGTCTATTGGTTGGAGGTAGTCTGTCTTCAGGTTGTACACCTCCAGCCTCTTCATTTAGCTGCACCTCTTGGTCTTCTTCTGCATCTAGAGAGTCTTGTACTCCCCCTAGACAGCAGCTATCATTTTCCACTTGCTGAGTTGAAGTAGTACCTTCTGCAATGGTAAGCTTGTCCATCCTCTCATCTATACCTGTAGAGCTGCATACACTACTTGGCAACTCACTGTTAATCAGTCTTGTTTCATCAAAGACTACATGTATAGACTCTTCTACAACTTGAGTAACCAAGTTGTAGACCCTATAAGCCTTACTATTGTTGATGTACCCAACAAATATCCCCTATTGGGATTTGGCAGCAAACTTGGTTAGATAAGACTTGTCATTGTTATGTATATAGCACTTGCAACCAAAGATCCTGAAATAGGATAAATTTGTTTTCTGCCCTTCACAATCTCATAGGGAGTCTTTTTGTGGCACTTGGTGATAGTAGCCCTATTGATCACATGACATGCATTATTTACTGCCTCAGCCCAGAAATATTCTAGGAGAGAAGTGTCACTCAATAGGGTTCTACTAGCCTCTATCAATGTTCTATTCTTCCTTTCAGCAATACCATTTTCCTGAGGTGTTCTTGGTGAGGAAAATTCCTGAAAAATCCAAAATCTTCACATAGTCTTGTCATACTTTCAGACTGAAATTCAGTACCATGGTCACTTCTGATTTTGACCACTGTACTGTCCAACTCATTTTGAATTTGTTTAACAAAACTGTATAAGATACTTGGGGTTTCAGATTTTTGTCTTAGGAAGAACATTCAGGAATATCTAGAATAGTCATCTACTACCACAAATGTGTAGACCTTCTACCTAGACTGTGAACTAGCATAGGACCAAATAGATCCATATGCAAGAGGTATAGACACCTCACTGAATCCTTGTTTTCAAGGCTATGAAAGGTGGATTTGGTCTGCTTGCCTTTTGACAAGCTGAGCATATCTCATCCTTTATACACTTAACTTGAGGACCATTCCTCACTAACTCTTTGCTAAAGAGTTGGTCAATAGTCTTGTAGTTAAGATGGGTCAGCCTCTTATGTCATTTAACACAATGTGAGACTCTCTCATCAGCTACAAGACAAATAGGAGAAACATTGTTCTCACATACAAAGTCAAGACAATAAACATTCCTCTTCCTATATCCTATCAGAATGATCTTTTGATCACTTGACCTTTTGATATGACAACCATTCTTGACAAATGAGATGTTATATCCTAAATCACTCAGCTGACTTATGCTAATGAGGTTATGTTTCAAACCCTTCACATAGGTCACTTGAGTGATAGTAATCTGGTTACTAGAAATGTTACCAAAGCCTTTGATGATCCTTTTTCTGAACCACCAAAGGTTACTTTAGGGTCATCCTTGATAGGTGTGTAGTCCTTCAGCAACCCCTTGTTCCAGTCATGTGCCTGAAACATCCACTGTCCAGGTACCATATTGGGGCATGGCCACTTGGACTCACCTTACTTGGTCCAGGCTGATCCTGGCTCTTGTCTCCTTCAGATATAGCCATCAGTCCCTTGCACTGATGGTTTCATGCTCATAAATTGAGTTCATTAACTACATGAACTCATCTTCTTCCTCTTCAGCAAATAATCCAATGTAGGCTTCAGCTTCTGATTCTATTTCTGAAGATGACTGGTCTGTCAGACTCTTGTCTTTCTTAGTAACATAGGACTTTCCTTTTGCTCTTAACCTGAGTCTTCTTTTTGTCAGCTGACTCCTTCCTCTTTTCAGGACAGACAGCCACTACATGTCCCTGTCTATTACAGCAATAGCACACAATCTTGAAGATGTACCTTTGCTTGGCTTGGACCAGCTTTTGTCATTCCTGGATGACTTTATCTTCTGATAGTAGTCATCTTTTGGCTGAGAAGTGGAAGGCTTAGATCTCCACTGCCTCTTCTTTAGAAATGTTTGAAAGTTCCTAGTAAAAGCAGCAAAGTCTTCATCACTTTCACTGCTATCAGAACTCTTGCTATCTGAATTATCTGTGACAGCCTCAGCAATTATTTTAGGTGGAGATGGAGACTTGCTTCTATACTTCTTAGTGGCTTCAATCTTAAAGGCCACAGACTTTTCCTTGTGCTCCACTCTAGTATTATTCTCTTCCTCCTTTCTAGTCATTAACTGCATCTCATAAGATAGCAGTTTTCCAAATAAAGTTGGAGGAGGTATATCAGCTAGTTTGGCCACTTCCCTAATGACACAAATCTGGTGTCCCAGTCCTTAGTCAGGGATATTAAGAACTTGTCATTCAGCTCATAGTTACTGAAGTCTCTTCCATAGGACATCAACTCATTAACTATCCTATAGAACTTCTTGTAACATTCTGTAATACTATCAGACTTTCCTTGTCTGAAGCTTTCATATTCCTGATTAACATTGACTTCTTATCTTATCTTACTTCCTCTGATCCCTCCATATAGACTATTAATGTGTCCCACATTTCTTTAGAGGTTTTACAATGTATTAAGTTCTGAGATGTTGAATCATCAATGGCACTAACAATGATATTCTAGGCTCTCTTGTCCATAGTGGCCAGGATGATTTCATCTTTAGTCATTTCAGAAAAGTCCTTGTGAGTTTTCTGATTTGCATCCAAAATGGATATCTTCATTGGCATATATGGGCCTTCTTTGACTGTAATATATATCCTTGGGTTAGAAGCTTCCATAAAGAGTCTGACCGTCTCTTTCCATATACCAAATATCTCTTTTCTACATATTGGCAATTTCATTGACCCCAGCTCTTTGTGATTCTCATTAGAACCCATTTTCTTGATTCTTTCTTGATTCTTAAATCTGCCTTAAGGATCTCACTCTGACTGTTAAGTCCTTCTTTGAGTAACCTCGCTTTGATACCACTTGAAAGAAATAGTGCCTAAACACCTAGAGGGGAGTGAATAGGTGTATTTTTTCTTTTGCTTTAAAGGCAGACAATCTGTTCTGAAATTTAAACAGCAATTGCAAATTCTACAGCTATCAGCACAGCAATCACAGAAATAAACATTCACAGAGTGCACACAGATTTTATAGTCGTTCCCCAAGTTCTGGGTACATCCACTTTCCCCTTTGCCTATCTAGTAGTGTACTAGATTCTTCCTAACTTTAGCACTTCTCCTCAGATCCTACAGCTCAAAACCCCAAACCAGGTTCCTACAACTCAGAGTGTCCCCACTCCTACAACTCAGGCAAGCTGCCCTACCTCAGCCTTCACCAAGGCCTACACTCAGAGAACACAGTCTCCTACAACTCAGGCACAAAGCCCTACCACTCAGTCTTCAACAAGACCTACACTCAGAGATCTAAATCTCTTACACTCAGCCTTTATAAAATAGGCTTCCAGCTCAGATCTATACAAGATCCTACAGAAAATAATGTTTACAAAGTACTTAACCACAACCAGATAGAGAGAGAAGGGTTGGCTGGCTTCTTGATGAGTTCTTGGATGAACTTTGCAGAGATCAACCTCCCTTAGCTTTCTTCAAAGCTTCTTGAATCTGAACTCAGTAGGGTTGAATCTTCTGTGAAGTTGATCTTCAATCAGCTTCTGACTTAAGATCCAGAAATCAATCTGAATCTTTCTTTGCAGCCTGGTTCAGCAGCTGCTCTTCTTAGATGGAGCTCTCTCTCCAACTTCTTCTAGATCTTCTATCGAAAATCTTCTGTATAATTACTTCTCTCTTAGTTTTGTTAGTTGGTTGTGATTGATCTTCTCTTTCTGTTGAAGGAGAAAGCCTTTATATAGTCTTCCTCCATGGTAACCGGCTCATCCGGTTTCTAACAACCTTCTGACAGCTTTGACAGTTGTGATAGACGGTTGAAATGGCAGCTGTCAAGTCATCCAGTCACTTCTTGAAAATATTGTCTCTGTCTGAAAGTGTCGAGACTGATCTTCATTATGTGTCGACACAAATAGACTAAGTGTCGATACAAGTGAACTAAGTGTCGACACATGCCTTGGCGGTGTCGACACAACTTCGTTTGTTGTTGTAACAGCTTCTCGACACTGCTTCTTCAGAATGTGTCGACACTGATTCTGTGTGTCGACACAAGCCTTCTGTTGAATGTGTCGACACTAATTCTGTGTGTCGACACAAATACTTCTTCTTTAAAACTTAGTTGAAATTCTGCTGTGTGTCGACACAACTCCTTTGTGTCGACACAACTTCTTTGTTGTTGATACTTGCTGAGTGTCGACACATCTCATTTGTGTCGACACTAATACTTCTTTACTTTAACTTTGTTGAAGCTTTATTGTGTGTCAACATAGTGATGTTGGCAAACACTTCTGTGTGTCGACACTGCCTTTTGGTGTCGACAAATTTGATGTCGACTAAGCTTCTCTGGGTGTCGACACTACCTCTAAGTGTAGACATAATTTATGTTGATAATTCTTCACAGTGTGTCGACACTGCCTGTATGTGTCGACACATTTCTTCTGGTGTCGACTCTACCTTTCCTGGTGTCGACACAATCTACTCCAAGGGTCGACACAGCTTTTCTTCAGTGTTGACACAAGCCTTCATAAGTGTTGACATGCTTCTCTAGGTGTCGACACATAGACTTAGAAATTTTCTGCATTTCCTGCAATTACTTAACCTGCACATATAAACTCAAAACACATCAAATACACCTTGATGTATATCATTGAGTAGGGTGAGCCTTCTTCAAATCTGGTACACATTTCAAATGTACCAACACAACATCACTGATCCAGACCAACTTGTCCGGGTAGGCTTCACACATCATGCATATATCCGTTCTCGATTACGGACTCTACATGTACACAACGGGGACTATTCATGTCTACCCGAAGGAACGCCTCAAACTAACCACAAACTCGCGAGAGCGGGCTTCCCTATGCAAAAGAAGTAGAGCTTCACATGCTCAAGAAGAGAATCATTACCCTAGCGTTCTTCCTTGGCGCCATGGAAATGTAAGCGGATGAAAAGCATCGCACTCTCCTTGCCTCCGTAGATCCGAACTCGGTTCACGATTTGGAGCTCCGAAGCTCCGCCGGTGACCGGATCTAGGCTTCTTCTTCTTCCTTTGCTCTCCCCTCTCTCTAGACTTAGAAAGAGAACCACTCAAGAGAAATGAGGGTTTCAAAGGCCCAATCACGGGTATATCCTAGTAGGAACAACCCCCAACCGTCGGATCCCAAAATAAGGAAATGAATGGCTACGATTCGTAGCTGAAAAGTAAAACCTGGGTCGAACACGGCCTGCTACACGCCCGTGTCCAGGGTCGTGTCCCTCATTCGCCATCAAAATCAACGCGTTACGAAACTTACACGGGTCCCGACATGCCCATGTTTAACCTGACACGCCCGTGTTCCCAGTGACACGACCGTGTAGTTGGCTGTGTGCCCCCATCGACACAGCCCTGAAAACAACCCGAGACTCACACGAGTCTTGGACACGCCCGTGTCCTATTTGACACGCCCGTATCAAACCACAACACGCCTGGGCTCCAGCCGTGTTCACTGTCTCGACACTTCGTCGAGCGAAGTTCGTCGACTACCCGATACGGCCTTGGACACGCCCGTGTCCTAGGCCGTGTGCCTTGTCTCGACACATCGTCGAGCAAAAATGTCGACTCCCTGGGCCGATCGTCGACACGGGCTCGACACGCCCTGGGACACGGTCCCAGGGCGTGTGCCCCCTTCCAAATACCAGATTTGGCCCAAACGCCTCTCATCGATCTTTTGAGTTTCGGGGCATTACAATTCTCCCCCTTTAAAAGAATTTCATCCTCAAATTACATAAAGGAAAGGAACATAAAACTTAAATGGTACCTGAGTGAAACAACTCCGGGTACTCCTCAAGTATAGTCTGCTCTCGCTCCAAGAGAGCTCCTCTCGACCGCAATTGTCCCAACGGACCTTGACCATCCTGATCTCTTTATTGCGTAGCCGCTTGACTTCCGAGTCTTCAATACGTACGGGTTTGACCTTCGTCGTCAACCCACTATCAACCGACATTTGATCGACCGCGATCACTTGTGTAGGCTCTTACACCGCCTTTCGTAGCACCGATATATGGAATACATCATATAGACCACTAAGCTCCACAGACAAGTTCAACTGGTACGCTGCTTCACCAATCCGCTCCAGAACCTCAAACGGTCCAAGGTACCTCGGGCTTAGCTTCTTCAAGCGCCGCACCCGCGAGACACCCTTGAACGGCTTGATCTTCAAGTACACCCAATCGCCAACAGCGAACTCCACGTTCCTGTGCTTGACATTATAGTACTTAGCCTGGCGGTCCTGAGCGATTAGCAACCTCTCCGAATGGTTCTCACCAAAGAAGTAGCATCCTCCACCTCTAATCGCTTATACAACTTTGATTCACCCATTTCCAACTAGGACAACGGCGTGCGACATTTTCTACCATAAAGGGCCTCGAAGGGCGCCATTTGAATGCTCGCATGGTAGCTATTGTTGTAAGCGAATTCCACCAAGTATAGGTGATCTTCCCATTGCTTTCCAAAGTCCAGGACACACATGCGAAGCATATCTTCCATTGTCTTATTGACCCTCTCGGTCTGCCCATCCGTTTGCGGATGAAAGGCTGTGCTAAAACTATAGCTTTGTTCCAACATCTGCTGCACCAGCCTCCAATCATTAGACGTGAACCGCCCATCTCGGTCACTCACGATGCTGCGGGGCACACCATGAAGCCGTACAATATTATCCACATATAGCTTTGTCAATTTCTCAACCGGATCATCCTTGTTATGCGGAATGAAATACGACACCTTCGTTAGATGATCTACGACCACCCAAATGGCGTCGTTCCCCTTTTGCAACCTTGGCAACTCGTGCACAAAGTCCATAGTAATGTCGTCGAACTTTCACTCGGAATAGGCAAGGATTTCAAGAATCCTCCCGGCTTTTGGCATTCCCTTCACCAAGGCGCAAGTTTGACACTTCGTCATGTAGAGCGCCACATCCTTTTTCAGTCCTGCCCACCAGAACAATTTCTTAACATCGCGGAACATCTTCGTGCTCCCTGGGTGAATTGAGTACTTGGTATGATGCGCCTCGTACAACAATTCCACCCGCAAATTGCCCACGCTTGGGACGTACAGACGACCGTCTTTCAAAGTAATCCGTCCTCCACAACGAATTGGGAATTTGACCCATCCAGAGCCTCTATCATGATTTGCTTCATGTGGACATCCATATCCAACGCCTACCGAATCCGATCAGCAGGTCATATTGGACTTCAGTCCAATTCAATACTGCTTCAGCACTTGATTGCTTATCAATGCAAAAGATCTCCAACGCCTCCAACTCCCGAACCAACCGCTCGTCATGGACCGACAGCCAATTAGCTTGAGCTGGTGTCCGGCGACTCAATGTGTCCGCCACCGCATTGCCCTTACCAGACACGTAATGGATCTTGAATGTATAGTCCCCCAGGAACTCCATCCATCTACGTTGCCGCATGTTCAGATCTTTCTAATCAATCAAATACTTCAGGCTCTTATGATCGGTGTAGATATCAATCTTCACACCGTACAAATAATGCCTCCACAGCTTCAAGGCAAAAATCACGGCCGCTAACTCCAAGTCATGGACCAGATAGTTCCTCTCGTGCACCTTCAGCTGTCTCGAGCCATATGCTATAACGCTTCCATGCTGTAACAGCACACAACCCAAACCACTGCCCGAAGCATCGCTATAAATCTCATAACTTTGGTCCCACTCGACGAACTCAACACAGGCGCCGTGGTCAACCGACATTTCAACTCCTCAAAAGCTCGCGCGCAACTCCGGCGTCCAAATGAACTTCTGCTCCTTCCTCGTCAAAGTAGTGAGAGGTAATACTATCCGCGAGAAGTTCTCTACGAAGCGCCTATAATAGCCGGCAAGCCCCAGAAAGCTCCGAACTTTCGCTATCGTAGAAAGCTTAGGCCACTCTCGTATCGCAATAATCTTCGCCGGATCCACTGCAATACCTTCCCCACTCACTATATGACCAAGGAACGCCACTGAGGATAACCAAAACTCGCACTTCGAGAACTTGGTGTACAATTGATTCCTCCTTAGCATCTCCAAAACCAAATGAAGATGCCTGAAGTAATCTTCCTCACTCTGTGAGTACACCAAAATATCGTCGATGAAGACGATCACAAAATGGTCCAAGTACTCCTTGAAGGTCCTGTTCATCAAATCTATGAACACTGACGGCACATTCGTCAACCCAAACGGCATGACCGTAAAATCGTAATGCCCGTATCTTGTACTGAACGCTGTCTTAGGGATATCAGTCTCCCTTATCCTCAGCTGATAGTAACCAGACTTGAGATCCAACTTAGAGTACACCGTCGACCCGACCAACTGATCAAAAAGATCATCAATCCTTGGGATTGGGTACTTGTTCTTTTTCGTTAGCTTGTTTAACTCCCGATAATCAATACAGAGTCTCAAGCTCCCATCCTTCTTCTTTACAAAGAGCACCGGTGCGCTCCAAGGCGACGAACTTGGACGCACAAACCCTTGCTCCAACAACTCTTGAAGTTGTACCTTCAGCTCCGCCATTTCCTTCGGCGCTAGCCGATACGGAGATCGTGACACAGACTTCGCACCTGGCACTAGCTCAATAGTGAAATCTATCTCCCATTGAGGCGGGGCTCTAGGAAGATCTGCGGGGAACACATTAGGGTATTCAGCTACCACTGAAATACTATCCAACGTAGGCTTTGGCTTTGCAGCCTCCACTAGTGTAAAGAACAGCTCTGCACCAGCACGAACCGCCTTCACCACCTGAAGAGCAGACATCAACGTCTTGCTCGACCCTTTCAAGCCCGTAAAAGTCGTCTCACGACTTGCTCTCAACTTGACTTCCTTGCGACCGCAATCAATATAGGTTTGCTGCTCTGAGAGACAGTCCATGCCAAATATAACGTCGAACTCCACCAACGGTAGTAACGACGCTTGCAGATCGAACTCTTGATTCCTAATGCGAATCTTAACACCGCAGACTTTATCCGCGCGCATCAAACATCCATTCGGTAACAACACATCCAACTTGTCATTTGCTATCGAAGAAGGTACTCCGATGCGCGATATGAATCCTTCAGACAAGAAGGAGTGTGAAGCTCCCATATCAAAGAGTGCTCTCGTCGAAAACTCACAAATCAAAACAAATTCTAAACAAGCAGTGGTAAGGTAACATACGCATAACAAGTATTTAAAGCAGTGGTAAGGTAACATACGCAAACAAGTACTTAACTGCTACAAATTAAACCATACTTGTCACCACATCCGCTGTCACCTCATCTCGCCGAAAACTCACAAATCAAAACAAATCCTAAAAAGCAGTGGTAAGGTAACATAGCATAACAAGTATTTAAAGAAACTTAACTTGCTACAAATTAAACCATACTTGTCACCACATCCGCTTGTTTGATGGCCTCCTGTTGGCCAAGATTATAACTCTTGGTTGAGCCGGAGTATAATGAGACGCGGTTGACTCCACCGCCTTGCCCTTCTCTTCATAAGTTGCTCTCGGCTTTCTCTCGGACTTGGGACGTCCGCTCCAACAATCATGGGCAAAGTGCCCCGGCTTCACACAAGTAAAACATGCACCCGGGGTCCGACCCGTAGTGGCCCCAGAAGCACCGGAAGAAGGAGCTGGACCCGAAGTCCTAGCCTTCTTAAAGAATTTACGGTACCCAGACTTTGAGGTAGTTAGCACCTTGAACTCAGATTTCTTATCATCCAAGCTTTCTTCACTTGAACATTCTTCATGCCCTTCTCCAAGGACCGGGACGTGTTGACCAAGGTCAAGAAACCCTGCGTCATCGACCCCGAGAGTAGTAGCCTCAAGTCATCTCTTAGACCTTCGTAGAAACGGTTGGTCTTACGCTCCTCATCCACGATGGTAGAGCTAGCATACCGACCCAACCTAGTAAACTCGTGGAGATACTCATCCACGCTACTCTCTCCTTGTACCAACCTCTGGAACTCATTCTCCAAAGGTATCCTATGAGTCGAAGGGAGATACCTAGTCAAGAATAGTCTCGAGAACTCCTCCATCGAGACATCTGTAAGTTGCCTACCTCTCAATAGATGCAGCTCCAAACCCTCCCACCATAGCCTAGCGTCTCCATCCAATAGGAATGTAGCTATAGTGGTCATCTGCCACTCCTCCGTCTCCGTCGCTGTCAAGACTCTCTCACATGGGAGAGCCAGTCTTTAGCTTGAGATGGGGTTCCCAACCCCGAGAATACCGGAGGATTAAAGCTCATACCATGTTTGAGCTGTCTCTCGGTTGCCCTCCTTGGCACCAACGGCTCCACTACTACCTGCTCCACTCTTCTTGACTCAACCTGTAGAAGAAGTACCTGCTCCATCGCAGGAGCGGGCTGCTGCATTACCTTGCAGGCTACGCATTGATCATGGCAAACACTGCTTCGGCCACCAATCGTATGGTCTCAGCCAATGGAGGTGTTGCAGGAGCATCATTTGGTGCGCTACTAGCCTCGGAAACTCGCCATTCTGACGGTCCATCACCGCTTCTGGTCACTATAGTGGTACAAAACACAGTTAAGAGAGCAAATAAAATTGCAAAATGCAATTATAGGAACACGCAGGTTCCTCAAACACGTGTATTTTTCATTCCTAAGGGGACATTCATGGGTTCTTTTGTTGTTATAACGATGACGCACACACATGTGCTCACCACCCCTTAAAAGAATTCGCCCATGAATTCATTTTAAGCCTGACCAAAACCAGTAGTCTGATACCAAATTATAACACCCCCTATCCGTCGCATAGCATATAGCAGTAGGTCCGGTCGGGGCCCGACGCCATATACCACAGACAGACCGGGTGGTTACTCAATGGAAACCATCCAACCAATCCAACGTCCTACACAGAGCATTCTAGTGGAAGCAATTAAAATTGTTGCATTAATAAAGAACCCAACACTAGCATGAATGTCCACTAATACGCCAAAAAGGAATGAAATACAAATACACAAGTATTGGCCTTAAGGCCTTACAATTGTTCTCCTCATATTACATGTTTTCCAAACCTCGGCACGCAGGCCGGCCATACATGAATAAAAGAAAACACACAAAAATTAGGCCTTTGAGGGCCGGCTTAGCAACTTGGGCTTTAGCCTGCTATTTACCGCTCGGCTCCGCAACACCTGTAAGCACAATCCACCATAATGGTGGAAAATCAAAGCAACGGTCAGCCATGTTGACCAAATTATAACGATCCCGCCCCCAATTCGGGGCGGCGATGCTCCTTCCCTGCACTTTATTAGCATAACCAAGCAGTATATAAATACATTGCATCATAGGCGTTGGCACGCACGGCCACACGCCCCGTGCTTTCAGGGCACATTCTCGTGATCACGGTCTAAGCCCGCCGACTCACCACCATCCCCGGGACGGCAATCTCTAGTGAGCATTTGGTCTTTCTGGCCACTGCCTAAGACCCTCCATCTATGCCAACGGTAAGTGCCAAGTTACTTTAGGTCTCTTTAACCGAACGACATAGAGCGGGTACGGTTCCGCCTGACCTGTTGCTCACACCGCAACGTTAATTTAAAACATATGCGTGGGTCAAACTCTCCCGAGTCCCAAATCGTTTACAAACATCACATAACCCAGTTATGTTCAAGTTGGCTCTCAGGCCCACATGATGGCAGAACCATGCATCTGCCCAGTTTTTCGGGTGCACCTTGGAGTTAATCCTCAAGGTTCCCTATTGCAATCTACCTCGTAGAAAACCCGAAAAACAAACATTTGCATGGAGTCTTCTCCGACCACTTACCCAACACAACATCACTGATCCAGACCAACTTGTCCGGGTAGGATTCACACATCATGCCTATATCAGTTCTCGATTACGGACTCTACATGCACACAACGGGGACTATTCATGTCTACCCGAAGGAACGCCTCAAACTCACCACAAACTCGCGAGAGCGGGCTTCCCTATGTAAAAGAAGTAGAGCTTCACATGCTCAAGAAGAGAATCGTTACCCTAGCGTTCTTCCTTCGCACCATGGAAATGTAAGCGGATGAAAAGCACCGCACTCTCCTTGCCTCCGTAGATCCGAACTCGGTTCGCGATTTGGAGCTCCGAAGCTCCGCCGGTGACCGGATCTAGGCTTCTTCTTCTTCTTCCTTTGCTCTCCCCTCTCTCTAGACTTAGAAAGAGAACCACTCAAGAGAAATGAGGGTTTCAAAGGCCCAATCACGGGTATGTCCCAGTAGGAACAACCCCCAACCGTCGGATCCCAAAATAAGGAAATGAATGGCTACGATTCGTAGCTGAAAAGTAAAACCTGGGCCGAACACGGCCTGTGACACGCCCGTATCCAGGGTCGTGTCCCTCATTAGCCGTCAAAATCAATGCGTTACGAAACTTACACGGGTCCCAACACGCACGTGTTTAACCTGACACGCCCGTGTTCCCGGTGACACGGCCGTGTGGTTGGCTGTGTGCCCCCATCGACACAGCCCTAAAAACAACCTGAGACTCACATGGGTCTTAGATACGCCCGTGTCCTATTTGACACGCCCGTATCAAACCCCAACACGCCTGGGCTTCAGGCCGTGTTCACTGTCTCGACACTTCGTCGAGCAAAGTTCGTCGACTACCCGACACGTCCTTGGACACGCCCGTGTCCTAGGCCGTGTGCCTTGTCTCGACACATCGTCGAGCGAAAATGTCGACTCCCCGGGCCGATCGTCGACACGGGCTCGACACGCCCTGGGACACGCCTGTGTCCCAGCCGTGTGCCCCCTGCCAAATACTATATTTGGCCCAAAATGCCTCACGTCGCTCTTTTGAGTTTCGGGGCGTTACACTTATGGCTATTAATATTGATACTTATAAGTTTTGAAACACCAATGTCTACTTATTAAGATTGTTATTTTCTCCTCACATTTGTTATTGATGATTGTAATTTTATTTCTAGGAAAGTGTGAAAGATAATTGAGAGATATATGGGAGGAATTTTAAGATAAAGTTATATTTAGAAAAGTCTGCTATACTATTTCCTATGCAATTATAACATCAAATTTCTCTGTGAATTCATAGCAACCAGCTTGCGGAAGAAAAAATTAATTATTGGTAATCCAAATGCTTGAATTAGTTTGCTTAGGGACAAGTAAACAATTAAGTCTGAGGGTATTAGATGAGTACAATTATATAAGTCTTTTTTACTATTATATTTATAATCATGTCCACTATTATCTACCTCCATTCGTTATAATTGCACGAAATAGTTAAGAATTTGAATTATCATGAATAGAAGAGCCAATATAGATTTTCCTTCATTTTCTTTATTAAGTTATTTATTTACTTATTCATTAATCTTCTTAATGCATGTATTGCAATTCCTTGGAACTAAAAGTCTTTGAGAAAATAGAGGTGTTCAAGGATCCAACATGACTGATGGCAAAGGTCTTGGATTGGGCACGCACGGGTAGGGACACGCCCATGTCACTACCCATGTCCTTCTCTGGAAAGATCACAAAGCTTGGAAGAAAAGGCGTGAAGATTTACAAGAGCACCACATGGGTAGGGACACGCCCGTGTCACTACCTGTGTCCTTATCGAGAAGAATCAAAGGTCTGATGCCAAACCAACCCGTATATGGAGCCATGAAGAACACACGGCTGTGTTACCAGCCGTATCAAATGACACGGCTCACGACCAGGCGCACCTTTTCATAACAAACCGCCCATACGCATCGTTTCATACCCCACATGGCATGTGACACGGCCATGTTGGAACTCGTGTTCAACGTCTATTGCAAGAAGACTATAAAAACCTGCACAAAAAATAGAAAGACGGACTTTTGGATTCAAGGACTTGGAGAATTTCTGGAGGACAAAAGTAGAGCACTCAAGCGAAGGGGAAATCGAAGGAGATAATCCATATGGTTTAATTTTTATGTATCTCTTTTAATTTCCCCCTTCTCTTAGTGGATCTAAATTTTATTTTATATTTCGCATGAGACTTGTTTTTCTGAACCGATTCAGTAATCATGTATGTTGGTTTTCATTTCGGATTTATGGTATTTTATTCGTATGTGTGGTTTCTGTTGGGGTTGTGGAACACTTCCGGTCCTCTTGTTTCTCACACCGGGTTCGCCCACAAGGAAAATCACAATGAGCGTCAACAACCTGACACGAACTCGCTGGCGAGCATGTATGTCTGTACTACTACAAGGCTAAAGAACTACCTCAACAAGTGAGGAAAATACTGCCACAACGCAGTCCACAGGGAAACTCCTGAAACTAGCCGCACAGCCGGCTACAGACCTGAACCTGAGGCATTCAAAGAAGAACACCTCAGCAAGAAATAATAAAACAAGAGGCAAAGAAACATCAGATAATAATCGAGTGAAAAGAGCAGAAAGAAAAAGGGTTACCAACCCTGCAAGAGAGATGCTGAAAATCTCAGCTAAAGGATCCAAAAAGGGACAAAATGTAAGTAAAACAATAAGTAAAGTGAGAGAAATGCAACAAGTACTATAACGTACCAAACTCCGCTCAAGCCTGCAGAGACAAAAAAAGGCACCAATATGCATCAAAGAACAGTATGAAAGGAACTAACAGTCCTAACTTGTAAATCATTAGCACTGGCACAAATCCCAAACCTGTGTCGGAGACTAAGAACAGTCACAACCGAACAACCAGGTCCAGGTGTCTCAAGAGTACTAAAGGGGCTGCCACATGGTCCACACACATAGAGTTCCAACCTCTTACAGGAACCCAAAATGTCCAAAGGAGGGAATGGTGGTGGCCACGGCTCAAACTCCCCTGGTACCATACTCCTTCAGAAACCCAGCTACCACATGCTAAGGATCCACGATTCGGCACCAAAACTAGCCGACAACACCACTTAAAACTACCAAGTTCTACAACCAAAACCCGCCGAATTATTTCCCCCTACCCGCCGAATTATTTCCCCCTACCCGCCGAATTATTTCCCCCTACCCGCCGAATTATTCTAAAATAAATTCCAAAACTTCCTAGTTTAGGCCGACTACACGCCCTAACCTAGGAATATTTCTAGTCTCACCTATACTATTCCGGTATTCTACGACAAGGAGAAATAATAAAGCGAAATACAACTCATGGAGGCACGCAAGAGGGGAGAAATCCACTTGCCTCAAATCGATCTTGAAAACGTCACCCAAAAATACTCCAACACGTAGATCTGTCCAAGAGGGGACACGCGGAGACGAGATCTACGAAAAAAACAGACAACCGGGGTTAGGGCCGAAAAAATCTAAGGCGAAACGGTCACCGAAACGGGAAAAACTTACCGCGATCAGGGGTCCAGGGGACAGCGTCCCCGGTGGGGGCTCGGGGGCAACGCCCCCGAACCAAATTTTTCTGATGGGAATTCTTTGGATCGGCGATCGTCGAACGCTATGGTTCGACGATCGATGATCGTCGACCGATCCTTGGGTCGACGGTCGCGATCGTCGACCGGCCTTTTGGGTCGACGATCGGCGATCGTCGACCAGTCTTGCTTGGTCGACGATCGTGGTTGCCGGCAGACGTTTATATACGTTGTTTTTTTCCCGATTTAGGGATACAGATTCATTGCAGTCTGTGGCGGCGTATTCTTTTGGAGGCGATACGAGGTATCTCGTTGAGATCGATCCAGAAGGTATTCTTCTATGGTTTTCTTGTCCAGAAGAGAGAGAAGAGGTAGGATCGGATTTGATCCTTGCAACCTTTGTAATCTGTTTCTTTTTTTTGGGTGAATACAAGAAGGAAGAAGAAGGGGAGAGAGGACGTAGCCCGGTTTTGGGTGAACCTCTGTAACATCTTGTGTTTGTGACTGCTCTGTTTTTGTTCTGTGTTTGTTATTCGATATTCGGATTTCTGCTTCTCAGCACCCCGGATTTCATACAGTTTCAAACAAAGAGACTGATCATAGATTTGAAGTTAGTATTTGTTTTATATGAATCCCAAACTTCTAGATTGAGAAATAGGAAGGTTGTGATGATGGTTTATAATTTCATTCTATGATGTTCTTTCTCTTTGTATTTCAAATTTCATGATCGAGAGATATGTTATTTGGATAATGGCAATATGGATAATGAGATTCATGGTATCTTAGAGATAAGATTTCATGAATTTTTGTATTAGATAGGGTTACTTAATATTAATGCAAATATGAGTGTTGTGAATTGTTCGAGAGAAAATTTACTCAACTTAAGTTTAGGTATTGAATTGCTCGAGAGAGAATTCGATAAATATTGAACTCTTACAATATAATGAATTTGATAATATTGTTAATACGTGGTTACATAGAATTGAATTAATGAGTGAATATTCTCATGTGATTACTATTAGACTATATGCTTTTTACCATCCTTAATCCTCCAATGTCACTTTATCCAATTAGTCCTAGTAATATTAATTTAGAGTAACAACCAATTTTAAATATAGGTATGATAATAGAGTGAGACTGAGTACGAGTACTTGAAAAGACCCGGAGGAATACGACATGAGATGTAGATGTATTCTATAATATGATGATAGGTGCACTTGCCTGAAATTAAAATCAATTTAGCTTATAGCTATCTACATAGTTTATACTAGAGTAGAAAGAATCGCATCATCGGTCGAAATGAATCGTCGGATGTCGCTCACATCCAGGAGTACACGGAGTTGTACATTGGGGTCTGGGGTTGTGCGGTATGACCACCCCCAGAAGTGGCAGGAATTGCCACTTTCACCGACGGCCACATCGGTGAGGTTTGAGGGGCTCGCTACCCTGCTGGAACAGAAGCGATCCATACTATATCGACATAGGGTTTATTTGCGTAGCTGTGAATGCCTGTAGTGTGTGCGCGGATGTGAATGCCTGTGGTGTGTGTACGGTTGTAAATGCATGCGGTGTGAATACAGGTTGTGAATACCTGATGTGTTGATGTGCTAGTGGAGCTCTTAGTATAATTGATGTATATTATTGCTATTGTTCCAGTTATATAATGTTGTATCTCCTTTATGCTTGCTCCTAGCCTATCTATATATGAAATGTTGTACTGACTTTCTCTTGCTTCAGCTATCTACTTTTGTTGGGTGCGTGTGTGCTCGTCCCCAGGATATAAATCCGGAGAGGAGATTTATTTCCACTTAGCTTCGTGACTAATGGTTATTTAAATAATCATTCACAGGAAATGGAGCACCGTAGTGATCCACTGCCGTAAGAGAATGCGCCAGCAGTTAGGACTACTCGAGCAGAAACATCCCCGGCGTCTCTAGAGTTTTGAGATATGAGTACCAGCGAGTAGGATAGAGAGAGTGTGAGGAGTTTATATATGTAATACTTGTATAGCCTACGAGCTTATGTAAAAACTTAGGCTACGACCCTAGTACTCATGTAAATATATAAGATGTTACACATATTTGTTAGTGGTATCCTGTTAATGCTTACGCAAATCTCTGATGTGTTGTGAATGTTGTGATTCTAGCCGATCAAGGCGGTCAACTAGTGCTTAGATAAGGAGGGTTGTACTCCTAAGGAGCACTGGGTGGACGTCTTGGGCAACAGCATCCCCTCCGGCCCGACCCGGGCGAATGTTTGGGAGAGGGGGTACTACACGCCGCTCCTCGACTCCTCCCGCTCGAACTCTTCCTCCCTGCCTACTTCCTCAACCTCCATCTCCTCAAACGAGCTCCCCTGCGGCTCCTCTTCTCCGTCTCCCTAGACCTCCACCCCTGCTTCTCCTTCTCCCTGCTCCTTCTCCGCAGCCTTCTCTCCAGCCTCACCAAGGATCACTTCCCCTCCTCTACAACCTCCTCTTGCATCGCCATCTCCTTCTCCAACTCCTCCGCCTCTGCCATCCAAGATGTGGTGTTGACAGCAGTCACATAGCACTGTCTTGCCATCTTCGGATCCCCCCTGATCCTGACTTTGAATCCTCCACTGCTAAACTTGAGACATTAATGGAATGAGGAGGGGATGCAGTAGAATATGCTGATGAGAGGACGCCCAAAGATGACGTTGTAGCTGCTCGGAGTGTCAACAATGACGAACCGATAGTTCCTTGACACACACCCCAGTGTCACATGCAGTCCCACCCCTTCCTCAACTTCCTTCCTCTCCCCCAAGAACACGAACAACAGTCCATCCGAGGCCAAAATCCTCCGGGCCTCTACCTTCATCTCATCGAACAGTTTCTTGAAGATTATGTTCACGGAGCTCCCATTGTCCACCAGAATTCTGGAGACTGTGAAGTTCTCCTCGGCCATTTGGATCACCAAGGTGTCATAGAATGGGTCTTCATAGTCGGACATATCCTTCGACGAGAAGGTGATTTTTTCCTCCTGGGGGGAGTCAGGGAGGTCGAGGCGACGCTCCTCCTATACATGGTTTTGAAGCTCCCATTGCTGGTGGCCTCAATCCCCACTCCCCCGTGGATCACTCTGATCCGTCCTCAGGCTCCCACATCCGCTCGGTCCTCGCACCTATCTTCTCCTCCACCTGGTAGAACCTCCTTGATCCTTACGGGCGGTTGCTACTGAACTTGCCCCATAGCTTCTCTCATCTCCAAAAACTATGGGCAGGTGGTCGTCGCGTGACCCTCCTCCTGATGAAAGTCACAGAAAGGCAATGTCATCCTACCTTCTCTTCTCCTTCCTCCTCCCCTAGCTCCTCTTCTCTCTCCCCTTACTCGGGCGATCGTCATTGCCTCTTGCTGTTGCAGGAGAGGGGCCTTCTGCCCTTGCCTTCGAGCCGGCGGATTAAACCTTCCCTGGCCACAGAAGTTCTCTCCATCTTAGAATCCCCCCTGCCCTCCCAAGGGGGCTTCTTAAGGCCTCCAGGCCAACCGGTTGTTCGACTCCCTATGCCCCTAACCTTGGTGCTGCCCCTGATGCCCAGACCTCGAGGCTCTTCTCTCCTCCTCTCCTCTCTCTGCTCTCTTTGCTCCCTCTACTTCCCTGATTCTGGATCCTTCACATCATCCTCCGCCAACTTGGCCAGCTTCCTGGAGAATGTCGGGTTGGCAGCTTCAACCTTTATCTCTTCTGTCGCCCTTTCTATCAGCTCTTCGAAAGAGAGGGGGCACTCTTTTCAGCTCCATGCTGAAGAACCCAGATCTCAATCCCAGAGTAAACGCGAGCATCAGTGTGTACCTCAGGACATCCTGAACAAGAATGATCTCCCTCTATAACTGATTGACAGAGTATCTCAGCGTCTCCTCCGGCTTCTGCTTGATGGCGAAGAAGCTCTTCGCCCCTTCTTCTTCTTCTTTGACGTGGAGAACCTCAGCAGGAACCCATGACACAGATCTTCGAAGCAATAGATTGAACTCGCGGGCAACTGTTGAAACAAGTCTTTGGCCTTCTCCTTCAGGGTAATGGCAAAGATCCTACACTTGAAGGCATCTGACATCTGCCTTATAGAAACGACATCTTCGATCCATTGCACATACTGCACGGGGTCATCCCTGCCCGTGTAATATGACATATCTGGCTCTCTGAACCCGTCGGGGACCGGGCAGAGACAATCAACTCACTAAAAGGGCTCCCGCCCACAACCTAGCGAGAGGGCACATCCTGCAGCCTCGGATCACTAACTATGTCAACACTGACTGCCCAGGGAAGAGTTTCCGCCCAACGATATCCCTCTCAGCACTCTCTGTCGGAATCTCCTTCTCGGAATGTTGTCTGCGAGCATTCTCTCCCAAAGAAGGAGCCGCAACCACTGGAACCAAAGGTGTAGCCCAGTCGCTTCTCGCGACGAAAGCCAACTTGATGGTCTGAAAGACTTCCCTCCTAAAATCTTCCAGCATCCCCATCGTCACCCCACTCGCTGGAGGTGGAGAACATCTCGAGCCTACTCCTTCATCCTCGCCTCTAGCCATGAGACTTAGCATGAGATTTTCTTGTATCGGCTACGATCCACGCTCACCACACTAGAAATGTTGAAACAAAAAATTGGTCCCAACGAGAGTTCAGACCCTGGAGTGTAGCCGACACCTACTTCTCCCAAACTTAGACCCTTGACTAGTTGATGAGAACTAAAGAATTGACCCTGGGCTTCAGCACGGAGGTCCCTCTACGAACCCAGAAGTTCTCAGAGCCCTTCCCCTCCTTAGCCAAGTGCTGAGCTATGGATACCTCATAAAGCCCTACAAGACTTTAAGAAATGAGAAAACTTGCCTTCTGAGGTACCTCGTGGGTCTATTTATAGATTCCAAGTAGTTGGTCTGCCAACAACGTAGCTTTGCTGCTCAAAGGAGCTAAATTGTAATCCCCCATTTTTCGGTGTTATTATTTGGTTTGTCGACGTCATAATTACGACGTCAGGGCGTTACCCCTTTTTTCGTTTTGTTAACGGCGCTGCACCGTTTGTGCGTTTTCGCGTCCATTGAGCCTGTTTATCCTGATTTTGGGATTCTATTGGGATTGAATGTGTTCCTTGATATAAAGGATGAGGTTTTGAGGCCTTAGTATTGTTCAGTTTTGTTACGATCCAAGCATTTTGGAGTCCCGACGCGTGTTTGGACCCTTGCGGTGATTTCTTTTGCTTGTGAGAGCATTTGATGTTGTGTCTCAAGAATGGTATGTCAGATTCTAGGGTTGTTATCGCTGTTGAATTCGTTTCATTCGGCGTGTTTGGGCCTCTATTTTGAACTCATATTTCCTTATTCAACTATTTGAATCTGATTATTTCTATTGTTATTATGCAAGCTATATGTCTTTTTCTAATTCTTGGATAGCCCTCCTTTTGATTCTCGTAATGCCCCCAGTAGTGTTAATCTTTCGTCAACCTTAAGCATTTTTGGGCACTATTTGGAGCTCGACGATCGTCGAGCGGAGCTCGACGAGCTCGACGATCGTCGAGCGGAGCTCGACGAAGAGTTGAGCTGAGCTCGACGAACATCGGGCTAAGCTCGACGAACGTCGGGCTGAGCTCGACAAAGTGTCGAGCGATTTTGGGTTCGACAAACCTCGAGCAGAATTCGTCGAACGGATTTTTTCCTTTGTGTTCGACAAACTTCGAGCGGAGCTCGACGAACGTCGAGCTGAGCTCGACGAAGGTCGAGCGAATTTTGTCCTTCCTGCTTGTTTTCGAGAAGTTGATTTTGTACTCGAGTTCTGCCTAGTTGTTCTCGAGATATGCTTCCATGTTCTCGGGAATTGTTGCCTTCTTCTCGACAATGTCCTTGCTTGTTCTCGAGAATGTATTTTTGTTCGTGAGAATGTTTCTGCTTGTTCTCGAGAATTCTATCTTCCGCTCTAAAGAAAATTCATTCTTAGTTCTCGAGATGTGTTTCTTTCTTCTCGGGAATTTGCTGCCTTGTTCTCGAGAACAACCTCTTCATTCTCGAGAATAGCCTTCTTGTTCTCGAGAACAACCTCTTCGTTCTCGAGAAAAGTCTCTTCGTTCTCGAGAACAGCCTCTTCGTTCTCGAGAAAAGTCTCTTCGTTCTCGAGAACAACCTTCTTGTTCTCGAGAACTGCCTCTTCGTTCTTGATAAAAGCCTCCTTGTTCTCGAGAACAGCCTCTTCGTTCTCGAGAACAGCCTCCTTGTTCTCGAGATGTCTGGTTGATCTCGAGAAACCCTTATCTTCTTCTCGAGAAGTTCGGTTCAGCCGATTCCGGTTCATTTTCTTAAGTGTTGTTAGCCTAATAATTACCCTTAGTATATATATATATATACCTACTTCTACTTCCTCCTTCATTTTAGACCAAACTTCATGTTCATCTCCCGAACCAGAGCGGTGTGAGTGAGAGAGAAAGTTTTTCCTCTATCCTTCTGGTGGCCACCGACGGTGCTCCGGTGCTCGAAATCTTCAACCGAACAAAGATCTGGAAAGCTCTCAGCGAGAGCTTCGTCATCGTGGTAAAATCTTCCTCATTCGTTCAGATTTTCTCGCTAGGGTTTTCGGCCCTAACTCCTATTTTTGGTCATTCTTATTAGATTACGACTTCCCTCATCTTCTTTAGCCCCGATCTACGATAAGGAGTGATTTGAGAGAATTCTTCCGGGAAAACTGAGGCAAGTGATGGTTATCTCCCTCTTTTCCCTTCTTTATCCCGATTTGCAGAAATTACTAACTTCTTGATATCTTGATTTTTAATGACTTGCTGATTTTAGTGTTGTTTAAATCTCTTATCTAGTTTTGTTCATAATCATCATGTTCTTGATTTTGTTACCTAATCTTGTAAGTTTTATATGTGGTTAAATCTTACTCTTATTACCGTTCCGTAACTTTCTTTTAGAATGTGTTAGAGTTTATTTAGGATTATAAATTCTTCCTAAAGGTTGATCAACCGTTTTAATCTAGAATTGTCTAGTAGAATACGATGTGTCATTATTATCTTGGGATTTTTATCATGGTTTCTCTTCGTGGCGATGTCGTGGGGCGAGACAATCCGCCAGGCCCAGAAGGGTTGTGGTGGGCCTCTGAGCTCTAAACCCGAGTCGTTACGGGTTTTTTCCTTCCGGGTTTTCTTCGTTGCGGGTGTTATTAGTGGACGAAACCACCGCCACAATGTTTGTTCTCCCTATTAGTACTTTGTGGGGCTCTATCAGGTTTTTGGGCATTTGCGGTGTATGGTAGAGTATCCAGCCTCCCCCGCAATTCGACGGATAAATTGTCTTCGGGGTTTGCCACCCCGGCCATTATGGTTTTTGGTGGAGTTGACCACATGTGGCTAATAGGGGTTTGTTTCTCTTCCTGACGATTTATTCTTGACCTTTTCCCCTTATAGTCTTGTGCATTTGGGGTGCTTTTGTTGTACGTGATACTTCACGTAAGTGTTCCCTTTTGGCTTTTATATCTTACTACTGTACTTTATTTAAGTATTTTCCTTTGGTCTTGGGTTGATACCCCTTGACTATGTTTACCTTTTGGCTTACTTTCTGTCATCACTGCACTTTTTGATGAGGTGTTTTGTCTTTGGAATGCCTCAAGTTCAGAGCTGTAGATGATTGCGGTGCTGGTTTTGGAGTTTTTGGGCAGCAGTGTTGGCTGTAGTTTTTGCTTCGCTGTAGCGAGGAAGATTGTTGTTTTTGTTTACTTTACTAGTTCATACATACTTTGCTTCATGTGGGTTCGTGTCAGTTTGTTGACGCCCACATGATTGTTGTTTTTGGATGCTTGCTAGCTGCTTAGTTTTCTTTCTGTGTATTGGATTACTTGCTCTCTGGGATGTTTTATGTCAGAATTCCATGATAGTTATTTTTCAAGTATAAAAACTACTATTATTACCTCATGCATTGCATGATTTAAAATGTTAAATCACTATATTTTACGACCGTAAAAATATATTTTTATTGTTATTATAAACTTAGAACTTGCATACCTGGAGGTGTCCTCTGGGAACCTCTACCTCATGTAGGATGTCTAATTTAATAAAAGAAGTAATTTCCGCAACGTATAACTACTTTCATCATGGACTAGATGAGCCACTAAGCCTAAGGATACAACTAACTACCACTTAAACTGATTTTTTACCTCTCATTAACTTAAAGAATCTTTCTTCATGGTTAAGTAGGAGTTTTGCCTGAGCGTCCACAGTTATCCCCTGCTAACGTGGCATCATGACGCGCATTTTTCCCTTACTCAGATATACCTTTATTGGCGGTGAAAAATGCGGGTTGTGATATAAATGCAGACCTCTAGGGGAAATCAGGTAAATTTACCTCTGGACCAAACTGGGCGGGAGGCTTCTCGCATACCTAGGCAGAAGCCCTCCCGCCTGCCTTGTCAAAAGGCCAATATCCGGCCGGGTGCGGGTTTGCCTACCCCACTCGACTGCTCTTATAAGAGACATGGTCAAGTACAAAAGTGTTGAGAACGTTGAGTGGAAAGGCTTCATTCAACGCTAGAGGCGGAAAGCGTCAAGAGCGTTGAGTGGAAAGGCTTCACTCAATGCCAGATGCGAAAAAAGCGCCGAGAGTGTCGAGTGGAAAGGCTTCACTCAACATCGAAGGCGAAAAAGCGTTGAGTGAAGGAGCTTTTACTCAGAGCCTTCAACAAGGATTCTGCCGACCTTGGGGGCTTCCCGCTTACCCAGGCACAAGCCTTTTCGTCTGTTAGGCGGGAGCCCTTTCGCCGCTTGACTCGCCTGACCTGACCAACCTGGGCCCAAGGTCCCACTCAGCGAATGTGGGGTTGTACAATTATTCTCTGCCAAGCTAGGATCTCAAAGAGGAAACACAGACGGTTCAAATCCATCGAGAATACAGGCTCATTGGGGATATGTGACAACTTTGCCTCTACCTCAGACCCAACCGATGAAGAGTAAAGGACATGGATTGACAACCTGGTGATACCTTTCCCTCTCTACGACAAAGTATCGAGTGTTGTTTGTATTTCTCTCTTCTTCTTCCACACATTTATGTAAAAATTTAAGGATGTTTTCCTCTTCTTTGATGTTGGTTGTGCTGGACATGTTTTGAACCTATCTTTAAGTATATCTTAAATGTGTCTTTGTTCTTAATCTTCTTAATTTTATTTGGAGTAGTCTAGGAGGCTTAGCCTCTTGTTGTGATCTTATAGTTATTTCATCTTATTGAGAAGTTTGTTGTGATTAATTAGGTTGTACATAACTACGACAATAAGCGAAGCGATGAAGACCACCCACAAGTGTGCGACACGGTGAAGGCGGCACACATTAGCGTAATTTTATTTTATACATTAGTAATTTAGGAACCCACCCTAAGAAATCGTGTTTTGATTCCGGCTTTTACTTCCAGCTTTTCTAAAATCTATAAATCGCACGAGCGCCCTGTATTCCTTGAGAAATCAATATTTGTGGATTTACTCCCGATTTAAAATATTTGAACAACTTGTGCACTTACCGAGATCGCATCAATACCATGCTATAGATCGATAAGTAGAGAAATTGTTGGCGTCTGCGTGTGTGAGGAGAAGAATCGTCGGTCGGCGACATGTGCATAAGGAGAGGGCCTTCCAAGAACAGGGAGGGTTCTGCGAGAACAGGGAGGGTTCTACAAGAAGGGCGATCACAAGTATGTGGCAGAAGCTGGCAAACAAGAGAAGCGAGGAATTGAAACTCAAAAACCGAGTGTTTTTCTCCATAACATTATCCAAAAAAATTCCTTTTCAACATTTAGCATTCATGAACACTTTAGTCAAACAATTTGAAAATTGTGGTGACGTTTATTTAAGAGTAATATTACAAGCAATCTCACTTAGGCTATGCACAGTCCTTTGATATCTGCAATCCAAAGACATATTCGCAGTCCAAAATATTGGTTGTCTAAAAACATAACACTTGTTTCATGAATAAAACCTCGTTGTAGCACACAAATATTCCTCCTCAACCCCACATCGCGGAGAGCTGCTCGGGATCGAGGATTAAAGAGAAATCTTAGATTTGAGTAGAAGGAATACACAAAGATTACATGAATTACTAGAAAAATTTACCTGTGCAAGTAGATTAGCACGAGAGTAGAAGAAATTCAACATTGCTTTGGAAATCGAGTTTCAAAGAGAAATATTCCTAAATATGTGTGGTTTTTAGCGGTTGAGGCTAGAGTTTGCACGTGAGAATTGAATCGAAAGTGAGAAAAAATGAGCATGAAATGATAATAAAGGCCATGTTGATAAATTTGAATCAGGATGTTTTTGAATCTGGGTGATCTGAGAGAAGTTTAATCGAGGTACTAAAGAATCCGTGGAGAAAGTTATCAAGACGAATCCGACACTGCCATGAACAAAAAATTCTATGGCTGCGTTCATTTAATAGGTTTTTATTGAAAAAAATTGGTTTTGGTCCAAACTAAAAACTCGTAGGTTTTGGTTTTGGGCCAAAACTCAATTTCGCTTTTCATTTGCAGGATGATTTTCAGGGACAAGAAATTGAATATGTCAATTTTTTGTTCGACTATATGATGAAATTCTATCGCATGAACTCATATTAAATAAGTACATAACGAAAACTTCTAATTAACATTATAACCATAATATAAATATTATAATTCATGCCTTTAAGAGAGTGATGGTGCGTGATTAGCGGGAGAGAGAAAGATTAACCCAAAACCGATAGAAAAGGGTGGGTTTTCACCTTATTATAAATTCTTAATGGATCCAAATTGATAGGCTTTGGAGGAAAACCAATCCCACTAATAAATTACCAAACAAACACCTGTAAATAAAATATTGGAACCCAAGACCAATTACTTTCGACAAAACCAGTAAGGGTCTGTTCGACGCGCATGAAGCAGTAAGAGTCCTTTCAACAACAAATGATATAAATAAAAAGTCCATCGCTCAGAAGTAGTATGAAACTAGCGATCAAACTGCATTCGCAGCCATGTGTCATTCAACTTGTCGTGGAGTCTCTTGAATGTCACGCTTGACACTATCATGACACAGTATATCTAAAGCCCTGAGAAAATCATGGTCTTCTAAATCAGTATCTGAGCAAGTGCAACATAAATGTCATCAACATCACTAGGAGACATGGTCCCCTCTGCTCCTTGCATAGAGTCAGCCAATTTTTCTATGCCCACTGCTACTGAGTCATTTTGTCCGGCTCGCTTTCTCCTCCTACTGCTTCCTTCTCCATCCACTTTAGTTGGCTCCTGTGTACTACTTGCTTTTTCTGCCATGGACTCTGCATATATCTCCTTTTCCGCCTCTATTGCGGTCGCATCATGACTACCAGTCGCTTTATCAGTCCCGCATAACACAGCTAAATCAGACCAATTCACAATAACTTTATCTCTATAATGTTTCATCAGGGAAGGTCTATAATGTTCATTAACAACGGCTTATAATCACCGTGTTAACAAAGAAACGGAGCCTTAAGGAACTTATTTCACTTGTGTTAAAAAATAGTTTTTTTTCTTGGTTGCGGTCATAATAATTGTCATGTCAAACATGCGCTCAACGCTCAACGATGATAGACTATTTTTCTCCAAACCCTCCTGAACAAAATGCCAAAAACATGTTGCAATTTGAAATGGTGACCAAGTAGGGTACAACCAAGCAGTGATCATGTGAGAAAAAAAATAAAAAATAAAATTTAGAAGATCCCAAACTGTTTCATGTACTGTTTAGAAAATGAAAAACGAAAACAAAGAGGAAGTGGAAGTCAATAGTGAAAAAACGAAGAAGAAAAGGTGAGCACAGTGAGCACATGGAACCAGGATCTGTCATCATGGAAGATCCAAAACTGCTTCGTACATCTCATGGAACCAGATCTGTCATCAACCAGCATCGACCAACAGTGAGCACAAAAAAATGAAAAACGAAGAGGACGATACACGGGAATCTCTACATCTCTATGCTCCAAAACTAAGGAAAAAAATCGAAGAAGAAAAGGTAGAAGATGGAGGGGATCAAACACTTACTTACCAGAAAACAAGATTTCTCTACAGAATGACGGAGAAAACCTGCAAATGGCGTAAAATGAGGAAGAGGAAGATGAAGTCAATGAAGAAGAAGGGTGGTTGGGATCGGGTGCTTCGCAGGCGAGGAAATCTGGATCGCGAGCAGGGAGAAGGCAGAGGCGAAAGCAATGTCGCGATATCGCCGAAATCGGGAGAAAACCCGTGCGGGAGGATAAGAAATGAGGAATTAGGTTTTCATATTTATAAGAAAACCAATGGTTTTGCCCCGGAAAATCAATACCCGGCAAATTAGCGCGTCCCAAACACGAGAATTGACTTTCTGGAAGCCAATATTAATTTCAGAAAGCTAATTCCAATGCGGGATGAGACCTACGTAAAATTGTGGAACCCAAAACCAATTGCTTTGCAGAACCAGTGAGAGCCTAATGGCTGTTCTAGGTAACGCCACGGCTCCCCGAAACAGTCCCTTCGTTTAGCTTGGCCACGATAACTTGCCCGGATACAGGCTAAGAAACCCTTACCCTAGAAAACACCAGCTACGCTCATGGACGCGAAGGACATCCTCGGTATCCCCAAGTCTTTCCCAGCCTCGCAGGAGAAGAAAGCTCGACCGCAGAAAGAGCCTCAGAGGAAGCCGGATGGCATATCGCGAGAGGTACGACATGTTTTGCTTGAGAATTTTGTGTTTTGAATAGAAGGCATGACCTGTTTCTTGCCTACTACATTAATTTTTATAAATCTCAACGATTTATTGTGTAGGTTTACGCGCTTACCGGGGGAATGGCGCCTCTTATGCCGACTATCGAGGTTTCTCACTTGAAGCGGAAAGCAGTCGTGGATAAGGAGAAGGTATGCAACTACTTTTAACTTTTTTTTTTCATACTGTTTGCTTGTTAGTTCATTTGAACTAGTATTATAACCCTAGAACTCACGGGTGTATGACTTCCAGTGTTTGTAAATTTGTATAGTAACCGTTGCATTTGGGGCTTTACTAGTGTATACATCAGGAGAATGCAGAGAAGAACAAAACAGGGGAATTCTCAAACTGAAGCATCTCATGTTTGAACCACACTTTTTCTATGCTCCTCCTTTGCCCGTTGGAGCCTATCCATCTTCCTTGGAGTCTCTTAAGGAGACACCTCTTTTTATTTGGTTGATGGTGATCTATAACTGATCTTCTAACCATCCACTTGCTTCTCCAACATCAGTGAAACCTATGACGTCTATGTTCACCCTAATAATGTTCCAGAGCCATAAACAAGAGAAGTATACAAAGTAAGAGTGCTGATATTTGCTAACCTATAATAAATATTTGCAGGCCCAGACTCTTAAAATATAAAGAATTTTTAACTTATAACCCTCTAATTGCCGCCCCTCTCAACCTGAAAGCACGCCTATTGCTCTGCCATAAATCAACGATTCCACGCTACGACTCCCACACCGACACCCTCGCCGCCGCCTGGAATGCTACGAACAGCTGTCGGAGCTCCACCGCTGCCGCCTCGAACCCTTCTTTGCCTCCAGTCCAGTCTCTCTCTTCGATAAAGCAACGGTTCCATGTTGCGACTCCCGCACGGGCGCCCTCGCTGCCGCTTGGAACGCTCTGAACAGCCGTCAGAGCTCCGTCGCCGCCGCTTGGAACCCTTCCTTTGCTCCAGTCCACTTCGGACTGTTATTTGCTTTGATAAAATGACTCTCCCACTTCTTGTCCATCTTTGAAGCAGTAGCAGGCAGATCGGTCATGAGCAGTCAAGAACAACAAAATGTTCAGTTTGAGCACAAGATGCAACTCGAGAAGAAGAATACGCCATATGCTTTATATGAGTGTGAAAATGTTCATATGTTTCAAGCCTTAACATAATTAAGTGTCTGTTCTCCATATAAAGTACAGTTGGAGACCTTCAAATGCCATCATGATATCAGATCCTAAAAAGAAGGCTTTGTAATAATATATTTCACCTGATGAAATTAATTAGTAGGAGGAAAAAATATAAACAAAAATTAATTTTAAAATTTTAAATAAGGGCTGCAAATATCCGTTGGGACTGCAAATATCTATTTGAGGGTTGCAAATATCTATTTGAGGGTTGCAAATATCCAAAGGCTGCAAATATCGATTAAGGACCTGCAAATATCAACACTCCAAAGTAATTGCCAATATATATTATAGTTTATAAACTAAACATTTGTAACAAAAATAAATGCACAATCTTTATTCATAAATTTAAGTGCCTCACAAATTATTCAAAAGGATTTCTTATTTTTTTGTTTCCCCAACCACTTGATTAGTCTGCGTTTCATAAAAAATGATATTAACTTGGAATTAGGCTTGCATATTTCTTCCGCTTCAAAAACCACTCTTTGAAGCTCTTTTAAATACTCTTAAGTCACCTTTGCACCTACCATTGTACCATTTCCAAATATTTTCAATAAGTGACTCTTAACCCTAGAATACAAGCCACTGTAATCCATCTCATAAAAAATTTACATTTCCATTTTCTATTCGCACGACCAACTTCTCTACTTTGAATAATAACACATAAGCCCAGAATAGAGCCCGATCATCCTTCTCCACATCAGTAGAAATAAATGTACTTGTTGCTGTGGTAGAAGATGCACCAGTAACACTAATAAGAGACTGTAAGTGACACATAATTAGAACTGATAAAACCTAATAATAATAACAAAATAAGTTCAAGAAATCAAAACATGAAATTAATATAGCATAATTGAAATCATAGCATGAAATTAATATAATATTAACTTCTTACAAATAAGAGTCTACTTTAAATAATAAACACAAGCCCAAAATAGAGCCTGATCATCCTTATCCTTGGAAATAAATCTACTTGTTGCTGTGGTAGAAGATGCACCCGTAATACTAATAAGAGAATGTAATTGAGACATAACTAGAACTGAGAAAACCTAATAATAATAACAAAATAAGTTCAAGAAATCAAAACATGAAATTAATATAGCATGATTGAAATCAAAGCATGAAATTAATATAACATTAACTTCTTACAAATACGGTTGCTAAGATGAAGTAGATGGTCACAAGAGGTCAGAATCCGAAAGTAACATATGAATGGAAATGACATCAAAACTGACAAAATTGCTGAAAGAATGTTTTATGAAGAACAAAGAGAATATACAAGTTTTAGCGAAACTTCATCTTTACACTCATACATTCTACTGGATTTTCAGGTCATTATTAGATTTTCTCACATAGAACATGTTGTGTCGGTCATGTCATTGACATCATTTGCCAAGTCTATTGAGTCATTTCGTCATCATTTGCATGAGTCTGTTGTGTTGTCTGTTTATCATTTGCATGTGTGTCATGAGTCGGTCCGACGAATAATCTATATTGGTAATAAAACTTGTAAATTACATTTCGATGTTTATTGGTAAGTGCAGGTACTTCAAGAAGGCGAGCAAGTGATGGTGAGAATCTGCGTTGTGTGGTTCCGTGCGAGGTTTGCAAAAAGCTTGGGTATTAGGCGAATGGAGTCCTATATAATCATGAGACGGAATCAAAACAAACACCTATGATCTTGATATCCTTTCAAGTATGAGTATCCACCTGATATTTAGTGTTGAGGATATGACGCCGTACTACGAGCCTCGCCAGTATGTGGACCCAAGCAGTGGGGACTTCTAGCCTCCCACACCTCCATTTTCGTTACCTTGCCACCTTCATAGCTCACATACGTCTGATGGCCACCACTACTCATCCACCTCCGACACCCACCCACCTGGGAACTTGTTTTCTTTAATTCTGCCTATGGCGCCGCCGATCGTGAGTTGAGCGTTGAGAGCTTTATGGAGACCATACTACACCAGTGTATTCCTACTACAGACGCTGGTGACGCCTGGGTACTTGTAGCAGAGCATGATCGATTCACCCCTAAAATTCGACTTCAGTACGACCGTCTCCATTCATCGGAGATGACAACTTTTCTGTCAGGGGGAGTTGATTGTCGAGGAATCTCTTTCATCGACGACACTTGGACGACTTTCGGTGGAGCTCTTTGAGTTGTACCGGGCATTCATCGAGAGAATTTCGATCCCAATTCATCGTGAGATGAATTTTTTCAAGTCGAGGAGATTGATGCGGAACAGAGACGAAGACGAGTTTTGGGCCCGTTTGGGACTGATTTGGCGACTTACCATATATGACGTTCCTGGATCGACAATCAGCTATGTTGCACCGACACCGACACGGGACACGCGATACGACACGGCTCGACACGCGACTCGTCAATTCTCAAAAAATACCATATTCTGACACGCTGGGACACGTATATTAAATATTCATTTTTTTATAATTATGGAAATACTCAAACATTTAACAAAAAAATCAACAATTAACAAATATTTAAATAAATTAAGTCATGTTTAAATATTTCTCATCAAATATTCAAATGTAAAACTTAACAAATGATCAAAAAATGATAAAACATTAACACATTACCATTATATATCATCAGTAAAAATAATGGATTCACATACAAATTTTTTTCACTACTTCCAATTTTGTTTTTGTAGAAAAAATAACTATGCCACTAGTAGATTCACTTTCGCTACTTGAAATGCTAGAAGGGGGTAAAGGCACTTGCAAGACAAATTGCCACCCGCCTCACCATGAGTAGCTAACAGCGGGACACGCGTGTCGATTGAGCGGGACACGCGTGTCCGATCGAGCTGAACACGCGTGTCCGATCGAGCAGAACACGCGAGTCCTGCGTGAGCCAGCGTGTTGGATTTCCGACTCGAGTGTCGGAGAGTGTCGAAGTGTCGGACGAGTGTCGGACTCTTCGACACCGACACACTGGGCATTTTGAAGTCTCGGTGCTTCATAGACGATCAGACTCCCCAGATGTGTCTGGATTCGCGTTGCGAATCGATTTTATTGAAACCGAGAATTCGGTCTCTGTGGAGTTCACCCTTGAGGAAAGGGTGATCGCACACTTACTTCTCCCTCGCGAGCCAAGCGACTAAGGAAATGGAACAAGGAATGAACCCAATGGCTCGGCATGGAGGTCCCACCACACACCCGGAAGATCGCACACTTACTTCTCCATTGAGCTTAGTATGAGACCCTGCCTAACTTTATTCTTGAGAACAAGTTCACAAGAGTAAAAATAGACAAGACATTATTTCTTATGGAAGTAAAATGCAAGATTCTGCGAGTACAAATTTTTGTCGACGACATTATATTTGGCTTTACGGAAGACAACCTTTGCAAGAAGTTCTCCAAACTTATGCAAGACAAGTTTGAAATGAGCAGTATGAGAGAGCTGAAGTATTTCTTACGACTTCAGGTGAAGCAATCTGAAGATGAAATTTTCATCTCTCAGACGAAGTTCATCAAAGAGTTACTAAATAAATTCGGAATGAAGAATGCAAGCTCAATGAGGACTCCAATGTGTTCAACTATGTCTCTGAAAAAGGATGAGAAAGGGAAACTTTTTGAAAAAACAAAGTACAAAAGCTTATTGGATCCTTGCTCTACCTCACTGCCAGTAGACCCGACATAATGTTCTCAACATGCGTCTGCGCTAGATTTCAGGTGAATTCTAAGGAATCTCATTACGTACGTCGCTGCAAAGCGAATTGCAGGTAGCAGAGATGATAGGAAAAACACTTCCGGGACGTGTCAATTCATCGGAAGAAGGCTTATCTCATGGAACAGTAAGAAGCAGAATTGTATGACAACTTCAACTGCCAAGTCAGAGTATATCTCTGCGGGTAGTTATTGCGCACAACTTCTATGGATCAGGAATCAACTCAAAGACTACAACCTAAAGTTCAAAGAGATTCCAATGTATTGCGACTCCTCCAACGCAATAGTGATCGCGCATAATCCAGTCTTTCACAGCCGGACAAAGCACATTGAAGTGCGATATCACTTCATCCGGGAGCATGTGGAGAATAAGGATATAACCCTTAGCTATGTCCCGACGGATAAGCTGGTCGCAGATATTTTCACGAAGCCGCTGGACGAGATCAAGTTCTCGTTTTTTTAAACGGAACTAGGCATGCTAAACAAATACTCGTGAAGATGGCCAAGAAGACAGGAAGTTTCTTAGAAAATTCTTCAGAAAGCAAGAAAATTTTGTCCAAGGCAAATTCGTCGGATATCGTCAGCAGATCTCGCTGATTCGTCGAATATTCACGGGAACTTAAGTGATTCGTCAGATATACATGCCGAAACTCGCCGTATCTGACTCTGCATCCGGTGAATCTCGCCAAATTTTACATAGTTGAAATTTTCTTTCCTATATTGGATCCGAAGAGTCACGACTTATCAGGTACGCGTCTTTCCTATGCCTTAATTTTTTTTAAAAAATATATATTAAAAAGGGTCAGGGCAAACCGCACGCTATTTCGTCGAAACCAGAAGATGAAGTCGCCGAATAGCTCTCTTCCCGGCGATTCGGTTTCCGGCACTGTTCATCCTCCTCCGCCGCTCTGCTTGCGTGCTTGGTCAATTAGGTCATTGCAAGCCATTTCCGACAGTCTAGCAGAGTCTCCCGTCGATTTCTTCCAGAAGATTGATTCCGCCGCCTACTTGATCTCGCCGACTCCTCCCGTGACAGCAATCAGTCCCGAGCCCTTTCTGAAATTCTGCAGACTTCTGATTCTCCATGGCACCTCACAACACAAGTGGTTTGCTAGGTGGAGGAGAACTAGTTCGTACAAGATTTGCTTCTGTTTCTGATGAGTTCAGGTACCTGATCCTGATGTTGGAGACAACCGACCTCTATTTGTCCTCAAACACCCCTGCAAGATTTTGGACAAAGATGTCCTTGAGTTCTATCAGCATGCCAAGCTTCTCAGGGAAGATTCAGTTATCAAGAGCAAAGTTCGTTCGTCCAAAGTCAAAGTGAAGGCTTCCCTCCTGACAAGGTACTTGCGGCTTCCTGCTTGTAAAGAGGCCGATTACCTCGAAGAGGAGGACTTCACTAGAGCTCTTTTGTTCTGTGGATTACCAAGAGACACCAAAGCTGTTGAAAGGAAAGGGATGAACGATGAAGGAAAGCTGCTATCAGATATTATTAGAAAAGTATTGTTATGCAAAATTGGTTCCCATGACTACCTATCATCAGAGATGTTCAAAATTCTTGTGACAATCTTCTGTCGAAAGAGAATGGATTGGGGCGCTATGCTGTTTGAAAAGATAAATGATAGTCTCCGCACTCTCAACTTTGGAAGGATTATCAGCTTGTACTTGAACTAATTGGACGAAGACAAGTTTGATATGACCAAAGATGTGTCTATCCATCACCTGAAGAAGATCGACTCATCTATCTTCTCAAGGTGGGATGGGAGGATCCTGAGGATAGGATTCCTTCTCCACCCCCAGTGAGATTCCTGATAGCTTCAGCGCAGGAATTGAGGGGGGGGGGGGCAGCTGATACACAAGTGGCAACTGAATCAGTTCCCTTGAGTGTTACTACTGTTGCATATAGTCCAGTTCCAGTTCCAGCTGCCAAGATTACAGTTCCAGAGACAGGGAATATTCTGACAGAGGTTGCTAAGATTACTCATGCTGCTGTTGATGAGATAGTGCCTGATGAGGCCGAGATTTCTGCTGCTGCTAAGGATGATTTGAATGTTGATGACTATGAAATAGATGCTGATGAGGAAATGATTGTTGCTGATGAGACCAAAGTTGCTGATAATGTTAATGATGGTTCTGAGTTGGTGTTAGTGGACAACCTGATTGTCCCTCTCCCAGAGATTACTCCCGCTTCAACTTCTGAGGGCGAGGTGACTCAGTCCTTGATATCTATTGCTACTCAGGTTAACAGGTTTATCCGCAACCTAGAGAAGAGAGTTGCCCTGACATCCGATATTCCTCCAGCCGTTCCAGAGGAGGTAGTGGATATTTTTAACGAGGAAGGAGATACAAAAGAGCATGCTCCTATCCTATCTGCTGATGAAGATCTCGGGTTGATTTCTAAGGCTCGTTTATCTCCGATAGATGAGTCCCCCAGTGATTCAGAAATCCATGCAGATCTTCCCTCACATCCCAGTGTTCCTACTGAAGAGGTTCCTAGTTCCAGTGCTGATAGTTCTATCCTGAAGACCATAGAAGCCATGTTGGCCAAACAACAACAACAGTTTGAAGCCTCCATGCAAAAAGTTCTGGATAAAGTCCAGGAAACTGAGCAAGATATGAACAACGGCCTTGCAGCTGTCAAGGTGCGTTTCGACAAGATAGATGAAAGGTTGGACTCCTGGTTTGCACAGGGTCGTCAAGCTCTAATTCATAATATGGACGGGCTAAAAAGTAATGTAGAAGTTCTTCAAAAGGTTGATAAGAACGCTATAACAATGATTGAGGCTCACAATCGCTCAATGGATCATTTTGATAAGACAATGTAATCATATGCCAATGCTGTAGCATATGAAGTCAGAAAAGGGGAGGATGTCGTTAAAGCTAAGGTGGATGTTGTTGAGGCTACAATGCTTGCAAACTTCCAACAAGTCAATGATTACTATTATGACAATTTTGTATGGCTACATGGACAGATGGTTAGCTCTCAAGTACATGTTGTGTCTGCTCATGTTGAAGTTCATCCTGCTGAGGATTACTCTCAATATTGAACAGACACACAGGAGCTCTCTCAGGACAGATCTGCTACTGCTACTGCTACTGTTACTGCTACTGTTGTTGTTGCTGCTGTGTTCCAAGATGTTCAAGTGGCTGAAGATATTCCTCCTCCAGTGTACAAAAGGAGAAGATACGGTGAAGACACCTCTGTTGTCAGGTCAGAGCCAGTTAGAGAAGAGCCAGTTAGAGAGATGGCTGAGGTATGGAGTCCAATTTCTAGAGGAATTATCTTACTCTTTCACCTTGGTCGATGTTGGGGGAGGAAACCGATGGAGCCATTTTGACAGAGATGAGTGGCAGAAGTATGAGTTGAGATGTGCTAAGAGAAGGATTCACTTTAGGAATCACAAGCATGATGATCCAGCTGCACCTCCAGCCCCTCTAAGATACTATCCAAAGCCCAAAGCGTATTTTGCTAGACAACGTCAAAAGAGCCAGGACGGGTAGGACTGATGGTTTTATGTTTTGATTATTATGTATGGTCGTGGTTGCCCCTGAACTAAAAACCCTTATTGATATATATATATATATATATATATATATATATATATATATATATATATGATTTAATGTTTTGACTGCAATGTGCGCTGTGTTTAATTTTCTTTTATTCATATATCATTTCAGTTATGTTTTTTTATTATTGCTGTACAATTCACCTTATCTTATAAGATTCTGACTTTTTCAAATAGGGAGAGATTGTTGGATATTGTATCCACAATAACCCTGATTTGAAGAGAGTCCAGTTAAGATAAGATGAATGATGATTGTATGTGATATTGTATTTTTAGTTATATGCTTGCAGGTCTACATTGCTAAGTACACACCAATGTCAGGTTACAGTGGGTTAGTAAACACATGACTATACAATGTAATCCTTCATTGTGTAGGCTAATGTGTTGACTCACGTGTAATCTCTCTATTGAGGTGTATTTCTATGCCAAGTGCATGAGGAGGATTAAAGAAGAAGAACTTGAATTCAGAAGAACAAAAATTTTACCCAAGTAAAATTCGTCGAGTATTGTAAGGGATATTCGTCGAATTCGTCGAGTATACTCATTAATACTAGTCGAATTCGTCGTATATACTTACTAGCACTCATTGAATTCATCATATGTACTTGTGGTAGAATATCTCAAAAGTTGGAAAAACAGTTAAGTAAAAGTCGTCGAGTATGATCAAGTATACTCGTCGAATTCGTCAAATATATCTAACGATACTCGCCGAATTCGTCGAATATACATGTCGATACACGCCGAATTCGTCTAATCACCTCGACGCTACTTCTCTGGATTTTCTTAAGGCAAATTCGTCGACTATCACAGCGTCGAGTGCGTCGATGGCGTCGAGTGCGTCAATGACGTCGAGTGCGTCGATGCCGTCAAGTGCGTCGATGCCGTCGAGTACGTCTAGTGCGTCGAGTGCGTCGATGACATCGAGTGCGTCGAGTCAGCTAGCCTATACTCGTCGAATTTGTCGAGTATACTACCCGATACTCGACGAATTCGTCGAGTATGACTTCAACATGGTGTTGAGTGGCAAGTTGGTTTGAGCTGCATATGGCTATGTCAATTTCGTCGTATATCAATACTGTTCGGCGAGTATACTCAGCTATACTCAACGATACTCGACTAAAATGACTAATGTTATTTTTCTTCTATTTTTCAAAACAGCGGCTCGGGTTGAACGACGACCATGCACAGTAATTTCGCAAGTCTCGTTTTGGAATTTCTTTTATAGCCGTTACTATTGAGGATGCTTATAAATACTTAGGATGGATTTTTCATCAACCATAATCTTGCTATCGCGCTAATTGTCCAAAGATTTCAAATCGCAAGATGTTCCAAAAACGAAACCGTTGGCTCCCGTACTGTTCGCGACATCCGATCGGCCGGCGACAACAAAGTGCACGATTCGATCTTCATCTTCCGATTCGACTGGATCTTTGTTTTCTGAAGATCTCTACTCCTTCAGATCTAGTCTATTCGAGATTTAAGATCCAAGTATTCAAAGCTTCCAGATTTTCCGTGTTCTCCAAGGTTTTTCAAGATCAACATTTTTCGAAAAACGACGGATAGAAGACTCCAGATTTTGTGATGATTGTGTACTATTATTGTGTAATATTCTTTTACATTTGTAGGAGATTTTATCTCCGAGTTGTAAATTCGTTTGTGGATCGAGTGGTAGATCCGTTTGTGGATCGAGTCGTAGATCCGGTTGTGGATCGAGTTGTAGGAGAGGTTGTTCTCCGAGTGGTAGGAGCGTCGTCTCCGAGTTGTAGGAGTTGCGGCTCCGAGGTGTAAGATTTGTTGAAATCTGAGAAAGGTTAAGTAGTCGAATCTAGCCCTTCGTGGTAGATAGGCGAGACGGGACAATGGGCGTACTCAACACGGGGAACCACTATAGATCTCTGTGTTCTGTGTGTTTGCATTTTTAAGTAATTATTATTCCGCGAAAAGACACAAACATCACTTATTCACCCCCTTTAGGTGATTTAGGTAGACGCTA
The DNA here is from genome assembly GCA_039583875.1 of Platanthera guangdongensis. Lineage (NCBI taxonomy): Eukaryota > Viridiplantae > Streptophyta > Magnoliopsida > Asparagales > Orchidaceae > Platanthera > Platanthera guangdongensis. Next base: position 62,478,219 of record CM077165.1, read on the forward strand.
GATACTTTCACTCTCGAAGGTCTAGCCTCGACTGTAGGATAAGGAACTCCTCAGTGTACTCGTCTACCGATGATTTTCCCTGCTGTAGATTATGGAATCTACGATATAGAGTTTGAAGATAATCACGAGGAACATACCGCTTCCTTAGTTGGGCCTTAAATTCATTACATGTTGTGATGGGAGGCAACCCTAAATTGAATCTGGCGCGCTCTAATTGTCCCTACCAGACTAAGGCAGACCCCTTTAGCCTAAGGCCGGCGTACTCTACTTACCTAAATGGAGGCTATTGCTTCCAAACTAAGTAGCAATCCATCCCATCACACCAATTTAAGCAACCCTCAGGCTCTATTCGTCCCTCAAAATCGCTGACATATAATTTTATTCCTAAATCCCAATGAGGCGGCTCTCTTATATTGTGGACTACCGACTCGAAGTGACATGGATTTTCTTGTTCCAAATTCCTATGATTTGAATGGTGCTCGACCTGGGGTGGTGGATTTAGCCCTAAATGTTGGTTGGCCTCTAAAGCATTAACGCTCGCACGTAATCCTGGGAGCACTTGACCGACACTCCTCTGATTCTCGTTGACACTTGTGGTTATTTCAATTGATTTTGTTAGATTTTGAATTTGTGTTCTCAGTGCAGTGACGTTATCTTCGATTTTTCCGTTGCGATTTTCCATTTAAAATAAATTGATTTTAAAATTCTCAGAATTTTTTTCAAATTGAATTTAAAATATTAATAATAATAAAATACTTCACTTTGAAAATAAAGACTTGAATTTAAAAGGATATTTAATGACGCCTCTTTTTTTTAAATAGGTTATAATTAATTTAAAAATAGAATTGTTTTAAAGAAATAATTTTTGAAGTCCGGATCGCGTGATTCGCGTTAGGAGCGAATCACAGTTGCTCTGATACCAAACTGATGTAGTCCCAGAGTAAGGGTTTTAAAAATAAATATTTTTTTAGCAAAATAACAGATTTGTGTAAAATAAAAATTAGAATTTTGAAAATGGTTTGATTTTTAATTTTTTAAAAGAGGGGCCTAGTGGCCAAATTCGTTTGAGTAGAACTCTCAAGTATTTATTTGGATCGATCCTTGCACGAAATTAACACAACCACAAGCAAATCCAAATCAACAATTTATGAAATAACAAAATTTAAAATAGCGAGAACGTTCGAAGACAAACTCAAGATTATTTAAGTTGTTGCATAAATTTAATCTAATAAAAGGAGCATGAGAAGAGTGTCGGATACCACAATGGAGTTGATCCACTCGGTGCAAACACGCGATCGCTGACTTCGACGATGGAGGCTGAAACTGGACGAAGGAGTACCGTCGTGGGGGAAGGGTGCTGGAATAAAATGGCGAAGTCGACAGCACCCGACTTGCAGGTGGAGGCCAGTGACAACGAAATGCCAATGGTGGCGTGGTTTGTCGTTGACGGGCGGAGGCTGCATAGCAGGAGGGGCCGACGGCGGAGATCTACCGGCAGTTAGTGGTAGATTGCAGTCGGCGTCATCATTGAACAGGTACAACAACAGGCTGGAGGTTCCGGCTGACATTTTGGCGCGGAGATGAACGGAGGCGTCGCATTCTGGAGGATCCTTCCAATCAAAACTCTTGGTGTTGAGTTTAACTTGCAGGTGTTGATGGGATTCCGTCGGTAATGCAGAGGGAACGAGCGTGGACTCATTCTCTGCAATTTTTCCCGGTCCCCTTCTTCCTTCGGCAGAGGCGTATTTAATAGACAGTTAATATTGGCTGCCCTTATTATATTTTATTCTTATTTCTTTCCTTTTCAAATCAGATGTGACATTCTTTATTAGTGCAATTTTTCAAATGATTTCCCAAATAAATCTTTCTCTGTTTGACTATTTCCAACTCAGCAACTTCTTCAATTATTGAATTATAGATTCTATTCTCGATTAAATTTATGCAAATTTTAAATAATTTGAGCTTGCCTTTTCTCATCCTAACTTTCCTAAATTACGGGACCTTTTATTTAAGGTCCTACCGTATGGTCAAACCGACGAGTCGACAAAATATTGTAGGTGCACGGGAAAGAAATACAGGACAATAACAAAACATAATAATGATAACCCATGACACATGATGACGTCATGTATATTTGGATGCGGTGGAGGTTGCATCAGTATACACCTAAATTAGGCATGTCCGTGCTTCTTTGCCTACTAATCATCAGGAATTTCTTGTGGTGTAGAAAAAGGTAAAATTCGGATGTTTAGCTTAGTTTGAGCCGACCTATGAATGCAGACAATAACTCACATATTATGGGTTGTATTGTCACAAATGGAATCAAAGTGTGTCCTGCAATTTGATTTGTGTTTTGGAACAAAACAAGCTTAAGTTATTGCCCATGTGACATCTTGAATCCGATGAGGGCTGCCCGATGAGAGATGTGAGGTGTTGTCGGGACTGTGAAGCCCAAAAAAGGAGCAATTTCTACTAGGATTTTAAGATGAAATACTTTTAAGAGAAGAGATGTACAAGAATGAACTAAATTAATCTTACATTGAAAATACAAAACCCAAATCTATGAGACACTTTTTTGAGAGCATATGCCATAGTTCAATTATGAATTAAGTGTGCTCTAGTGGAGTACTACCATGACGAGTGACCTAGTGTTATCGGGAAGTGAAACCTAGACAAAGTGCGACTCAACAAATTTTTAGGAGAGTATAAGTACATGAATGTACTAAATCCCATATTTGAAATAGGTGAATTTATTCCAAATCTATGAGATATTTTTTGAGAGCATAAGATGACGTTCAATCATGAACTAAATTAAGCATGCTTAGGTAAGAGATTATCAAGTTGGGTTGACTCTTAGAAAGTTTTTGAAGACCACCTCCGGAAAGGGTAAAATTATGAAGTAAACTTAGTATGTCTGGCCTATGCCAAAATAGACAGTGTCTTACATATTGTGGGTTGGGTCCATTATAAATGGTATTAGAGCCAAGTCTTCTACACTATGACATGCGGTTTAGGTTGAATCAAGCAGAAATTGATGGACATGTTAAATACCTAAATTCAACGATGACAATCTAATGAGCGAGGGAACGATTTCCATGTCAGTGAGGCTCAAATAAGGAGAAACTCTTAGTGGACTTCCATAAAGTCAAAATTTTAGGAGAAATATGGTGAAAAAATGAGCTAAGTCACACATAAAAAATGAATAAAATGTTTATGAATTATATAAATAATAGTTTTTGCCCCAAGTAGTAATGTTTTTCTTGGAAGTATATGATACAATTCTGTGATAAACTCAGTTGAGCGTGTTTAGATGGGAGTATTTCCGAGATGTGCAACCTTATGGGATGTTCTCGTGGACCACCTCAAGTAAGGGTGAAATCATGGGGTTCAACTTAGTACGATTAGGTTGACCTAAAGCAAACAATTCCTCACATTATGAGTTCGGCCATTACACCACAATACATGGACACATTTAAATTATCATTGTGGAAAACTTGAAGTTCTTTAACCCTCAATGTTTATGCAAAAAAAAATTATTTGTTGTAGGCCGAGCGGGCCAACTCAAATTTTCGTGCGCAAATCATTACCAACGCTTGGACTTCAAAAAGATCGTTAATATTGTTTGAGAATGGATTACTAAACATTAACGATGTGAATTGAAATGAGATTCACACAACCACAAGCATATCCACAACGATGTTGTAAATATCAGATGTCGGCGACATATCAGATTGAGTTTTTAAATGTTGGATGTCGGAAGTCGGAGACATGTCCGGGATATTTAAAATATTGGATTTTTATGTCTTATAAATATTTTTTTTATGTATACTAACTGATGCAGTGGAGGGCAGACACGGGGTGGATTCGCTAAATGCACTCCTATGTGCAATGACGTGTGATGCAAGTGCACAAGTGGTCCGCCAAAATTGCTAACAAGTAATTATTAATTATTATAGTAAATTAACTGGGCACGTGCGTTCACAAATATTTGAGTAAAAGAAAACAACTATTAATTTTACAAAGACCGAAGCGCAAATATTTCAAGCAACCACAGAATACGCCCTGCAAATCATTCGACGAACAATACTAGTAGCAATAAAACATTCAACCATCACAATACAAGTGCAAAGGTAAACAACTAAAAGGAAATGACTATTACCACAATTCACATATGCAGGCGACATTGGTGGCGGTTGTAGACGGGCATCAAGGTCGTAGTGAGCAGGGGGGGGGGTTGATTTGAATTGGATCCACGATAGGAGGGGATATGGGGTATAAGAATTGGGGAAGAGGTTCACGGTTTTAGGAAGGGTGGCTTAGAGATAAGGACTGAGTGGAGGAGGAGTGAACAACATTTTTAATTTTTGAATAGTAACTTTAAATTAAAACATAGGCCAAAGGTTGGGTTCTAGGAACAGTTCTTTCCAGCGGGTAGGGCTTTCAGGCGGACTGGTTTCAGGGAGAGGGGGGGGGGAGGGTTCAAATTAAAACATAGGCCAAAGGTTCAAATTTAAACATCAGGGAGAGGGATGTAGCAGGGGAGGGGCTAGGGCTGGGAAGGAGATCCGACTAGGATGGTGCGGGGAGGGTTAAGGCTACAGGCCAATAGGGAAGCGGGAGGTGGGGTGGAAGGGCTTCAGGCAGTGGCGAAGAAGAAGCGAAGATGTCGGAGGAGAGGCTTAGGCGGGACAGACTCACCGAAGAAGGGGAGGATGGCGGAGGAGGCGTTGCCGACGTCGCACCAGAAGGGGAAGAGATGAAGGGTTGGCGTCACACCACCCGTGACCGACGGTTTCAGAACTACTCCAAAACTCCCGATCCCAATCCTGAACCACCTGCATATACTTATAAACCTAAAATAAAATCACCCACTAACTGTAACAGTGCAACAAGAAATAAAACCACCCGATCGGACGACTAGGATTGTTTGGGCCGATCGGGGGCTACATACAACTCAAAAATATAAAAGTAATATATGGATTCGACTCGGATCGGTCATCCAAACGTAACTACGGACTCTGATCGTCCATCCGGGCAACGGGTCACCACCTCCTGCGGGAAGTCGATTGTGGTGCGCCGTCAACTCCCCCCGGCTTAAAAGCACTCAACTCCGGAGAGTGCGGGTGGTCACCCTCGATGTGTAGCCGCGGGGCGAGTCTCTCAAACTCCTCTGAAGATATCCAGGTAGCATCGTGTCGGGCTTGGCCGCTCCAACGGATAAGATAACGCAAAGTATCTCGTCCGCCCGCGGCGTAGAAGTCGTGACCGACGATATGAAGCACGTCGTCTGTGGAAGTAGTGATGGAGACTACGACGCGCAACACCTTGAAGACGACGCACTGACAAATGACCGTGAAGAGCATCGCCATAATAGGCGTCCGGATCGCAAGCCGATTTATTAATAATTAATAATAATTGTTATCAAATTATTATTAATTATTAATCCATGCTTTGTGTTTTTTTTTATTAATTTCACTTTTATTTCATGTAATATGTACATTATGGTTATGATATAAAATCATGATGTATGTGTGTGTTTTATTTTCATGTTTTCATGTTTGGGCTGCATGTAGCCAGTTGGAGTGTTGTTGTTGTTGTAGCCTATATATAGGCATGTCCCCCCCTCTATTTGGAGAAGATTGAATGAAAAGAAATTTGAAATTCCTTACCTCTTGAAGCTCCCTACTTCCTCATCTCTTGGCCGATCTTTCTCTTGCTCCCCCTTCTCTCTCCTTGGCCGCCGGCCACCTCTCATCCCCTCTCTCAAATCTCGGCTTTCCTCCTCCCTCCTCCTCCCCTCTACTCCCTTACAAAAAACCCGAGCCCTAGCCACCACCATCCACCCGGCCCCTCCCTCTTTCTCCAACCCGGCCACCACTCCTCTCCTACCCGAGCCACCATCAGGGCCAACCCAAGCCGCCTCCGCCTCCACCAAGACAAGCCGCCACCTCCACTACAAAAACAAAACCGACCCCTCCCTCATAAATTCCTTCCTAAATCCAAAAGATACCCTTCTAAGCTCATTCCAAAAACATACCATATTCTTCCTCCTCTTACCATAACCAAAATATCACCTACCATAAATTCCCTTAACCCTCCATATTGGGAATATCTCTTTCCATTAATATCTCCAATCCACCACCTTTTTTTCTCTCTTGCCATACTTGAAGACATTTATTTTCATATTAAGAAGATTTCGACAGGACTTTCCATTTCCAGCGTAACGCGACGAAGGCAGACGAATTTCACTCCTACCGGCGTGATTCCGGTGGAGCCGTTGAAGAACGATCCTCGCCGAGTGAATCGGAATCATCCATTCCGGTTGGGTAACGAACCTTTCCACTTTCGTGTGTTTCTTTCCTTAAATAATCTTGTGGTGGAATTTCTGGTATTAAATTTTGAAATCATTTGAAATTTCGTGATTAGCCTTAATTGTTTTGTATTATTTTCTTGATCAACTTAATTTTCGTAAAGGGTTTGGCGAACCCTCGTTTTCTTTTGTTGGGAGAGATCTACCTTTTTCAAATTCGTGATTATTTTCGGTAGATCTCTTTGGGTACAACCCTCGCTCGTCCGGATCCAATATTGGTCCTTTTACCTCGATCGGATACCGGCCTATCGCCCTTATTTGATCTCGAAACGGTTTGGCTACCCGTACGCTATCGTGAAATTGAATGAATGTAATAGCGTGGAGCGGCGTAGAACAATTGTGTGAGCGTAGAATTAGTCGTGAAGAGATAGTCGTGCGCGTCCGTAGTTATAATTCGGCTCTAACGCGTACGTCTACATCAAGTAGGTGGCACCAATGTATCTCCGTCTGACACTGATGTATCTCCGTCTGGCGATGATGTCGTTGTAACCGTCGGTGGTGCAACTCGATCTGCATGTCGCGATGCCGCTGGTGGCAACAAAGAGGGACTGATGTAGGCAATAGGAGGAGGAGGCTCAAGTGGTGAGGTTATGGCAGATGAAGGCTCAGGTAGAGGTGTGGTGAGTGGGTACACGTACACATGCTCCTCGTAGTAAGGAGTCAAATCCTCTACGTTGAATGCTCGGCTAATGCCCATACCCTGAGGGATGTCTATCTCATTTGCGTTCGTACCAATTCGTCGCACAACTGTATAGGGGCCCATTCGGCGTGCGCTTAAAGTTTTCGCTGGTCCTTGTGGGACCCTCTCAGATCGCATGCGAATTAATACCTGTTCTCCTGCCTCAAATATTTGTTCATGCCTGTGCCGGTATGCACGATCCTTATGATAATCATTACAAGCTGCAATTTTTCTACGGACCGACTCGTGGAGTGTATGCAGATGATAAGTAAATGATTCAACCGACTCACTAAAATGCAGTGAATGATGCAAATGGGGTACAACATACTCGACACACTTCCTAATGAAAAGCCTGACAATGACTTGGACAACAATAACACGAGACAACCTATCAGGAGGTTTACCAGGCGGACGATAGAAAAATCCAATGTGACTGACGTCAACACCCGTACGAATGTCGTGGATGGTGAACAAATAGTGTGTCGCGCGGGTGTAACGTGTACCTTTTAAACGATCAAGCCCGTCAGGTGGCTCCCCAGGGGGTGTATACACAGTCATCACGTATAAGATGAGCACTAGTGCGTACATACGACATATCACGAAGGTGTAAGCGGGAAAGCTCATTAAATAAGCATTCCAGTGACGTAACCCCGGGAAGGTTGATATTGATAGCATGGTCCTCCAAGAGGAATGCACCAATATTAGTAGTGTCAGTGGGAGCAAGTAGACTACCAACAACAAAGTCAGTACTGGGCTCATGATCCTCCCAAGGGAGTAGTGGCTCGTCAGGCGGCTTATCTGGAGGTCCAACGATGAAGTCATTAATAAGGGGATGATCCTCCAGATGAGTATAGTTGATAGAGGTCGTGTCCTCGTGAGTGGGTGAGGTGTCCACTATGAAGTCAACACTATGTTCTCGACTCTCAGTAGTGATGTGACTCGATATAGTTACATGGGTAAAGTAGGAAGAGCCGCTACTCCAGTGTGGGTCACTCAGTATAGTGTCGCTATACAGACCCCTAACCAAAGGAGACACTATGTCTAAGTGAGGTGTGAAGGATGGATATACCATTGCAGTGTCACTGGGTCGCTCATCCTCACTCATGCGATCATACTCACTAGTCATACGAGTATCGCTCTCGACCTGTATAATGAGATCATGAGCATATTCAACAACAAGATCACAAGGACAACGAGTCGCGTCAAGTGTCAGGTCTCTCATATTAATAGGAGCACTACTAGACGTATCAGTGACTTGACCTAAATCCCTAGGCTCTCTTCTAAGCGTAGATTTTATGCGATCAAATTGAGCATCTAAGAGATCAAAGCGGTCAAGAACTAATCGTTGAAATTCGGCCTCAGATAACTCTATTTGCGAACCCTAGGAGGGTCTAAACGATGGTGATCTCTATAGGGTTCATGAGGATCATCTAGACGGTAGTTCCGAACATATTCAGAATGTGTTCGTGGGGGTGCGTGGGCCCTACGAACGTGCGGTGGTGATCGCATGTAGCCAAACTCAGATTCCTCAATTAGAGGAGAGGTGTAGCGAAGACGACCTGAACTATACTCCACTCTATCATCATAAAGTCGCGGAGAAGTGTAACGATGATAACGTGAGGAACTCTCGTAGAGGTGATCGCTTCTAGTATAACGGAGTTGCGACGAAGGGTCGACACGATCTCTCAGAGTGATGTGCAAGGTGCGATAATCCTCGTAATAACGTGAGGGTTTCTCTAAAGTGGCTTTGTAAGATTGCCTATAAGTGGATTCGTGATCCCCCCATAGAGGAGACGAACGAAGATAATAACTAGACATAACTGAACTTAAATGCCCCTACCACTACACATATATATGTGGCCCAAACCTAGGGCCCTGATACCAATTTGATGTAGTGGAGGGCAAACACGGGGTGGATTCGCTAAATGCACTCCTATGTGCAATGACGTGTGATGCAAGTGCACAAGTGGTCCGCCAAAATTGCTAACAAGTAATTATTAATTATTATAGTAAATTAACAGGGCACCTGCGTTCACAAATATTTGAGTAAAAGAAAACAAGTATTAATTTTACAAAGACCGAGGCGCAAATATTTCAAGCAACCACAGAATACGCCCTGCAAATCATTCAGCGGACAATACTAGTAGCAATAAAACATTCAAACATCACAATACAAGTGCCAAGGTAAACAACTAAAAGGAAATGACTATTACCACAATTCACATATGCAGGTGGCGTTGGTGGCGGTTGTAGGCGGGCATCAAGATCGTAGTGAGCAGGGGGGCTTATTTGAATTGGGTCCACGATAGGAGGGGATATGGGTATAGGAATTGGGGAAGAGGTTCGCGATTTTAGGAAGGGTGGCTTAGGGATAAGGACTGAGTGGAGGAGGAGTGAACAACGTTTTTAATTTTTGAATAGTAACTTTAAATTAAAACATAGGCCAAAGGTTGGGTTCTAGGAGCAGTGCTTTCCGACGGGTAGGGCTTTCAGGCGGACTGGTTTCAGGGAGAGGGGGGGAGGGTTCAAATTAAAACATAGGCCAAAGGTTCAAATTAAAACATCAGGGAGAGGGCTGTAGCAGGGGAGGGGCTAGGGCTGGGAAGGAGGAGATCCGACTAGGATGGTGCGGGGAGGGTGAAGTCTACGGGCAAATAGGGAAGCAGGAGGTGGGGTGGAAGGGCTTCAGGCAGTGGCGAAGAAGCGGAGATGTCAGAGGAGAGGCTTAGACGGGACAGACTCACCGGAGAAGGGGAGGAAGGCGGAGGAGGCGTTGCCGACGTCGCACCGGAAGGGGAAGAGATGAAGGGTTGGCGTCGCACCACCCGTAACCGACGGTTTCAGAACTACTCCAAAACTCCCGATCCCAATCCTGAACCTCCTGCATATACTTATAAACCTAAAATAAAATCACCCACTAACTGTAACAATGCAACAAGAAATAAAACCACCCGATTGGACGACTAGGATTGTTTGGGCCGATCGGAGGCTACATACAACTCAAAAATATAAAAGTAATATATGGATTCGATTCGGATCGGTCATCCGAACGTAACCACGGACTCTGATCGTCCATCCGTGCAACGGGTCACCGCCTGCTGCGGGAAGTCGATCGTGGTGCGCCGTCACTAACTATAATTATATGCTATAGAATTATAAAAATAATATAACAAATAGATAAAAAATAAGTCATTTATATTACGAAATAAAATAGAATAATATTTAAGATAAAATATTATTAACGAATACAAAAAGATACTTTGTAAAATATATTTAATAATATATAATAATTTTATTTTGATAACAATAAGTTAATTGCAAATAAAGATGATTTAAAAGTTAAAAAATTCTTTATTGATTATGTCTTTTCAAACCTATAAATTTATATTAAAAACATGTAAACAATCAACTAATAAATATATTAAATATTTTCATATTTTTTTGTAATATGAAATAAAAAATTTGTGAAACGTTTATACAAGTTGATTGTAAGAATAAAACGTTAACAAAATTGACACAATAAGTTTAATCAATTTAAACATATATAATATAATATATAGATGTGATTTAAATATATATTGTTAGTTTATTAATATAACATAAAATAAAATAGTGAACGATATATTTAAAAGTCGTGTCGGCCGATATATCAGAAAAAAAGGACATGTATGTTTATATTTTACAAAAGGACAATATATTTTTTTTTTGAAAAACATATCGTTTTGCCCTTAAAAATACATGTTGGGAGACATGTCACACATGTCGGAAGACATTTAAAACAATGATCCACAATAATAATTTATGAAATAACAGATAATAAAGTAGTAAGAACGTTCAATGTCAGGCTCAAATTATTTAAGTGAAATGCGTAAATTTAAGCCAAATAAATCAGAACAAGAGATTATGGATTACGGTAGATGAGGCTAGCCCAACCCAAATTCACGGAACACAGCTGTCCGGGCCTGACTGGATTTGGATTGGAGCCGGAACAATGGCGAGGACGACGACGTGCATCCCAGGTCGTCAGAAAATTGGTGTCGATGTCGACGATGACCTGAAATCCGGAATCAGCGGACCAAGTGTCTCGGGGAGGGGTCGACGGGATGACAAACAAAGAGCTCCAGTTTACCGGACTGCTGGAATGAACGTGTCGTCACCGGTAGAGATATGAACGGTGACGACGAACTCTGCTAGAACATCCTCAAGGAGGGAGGAGCAGCGACTGTGCAAGTTGAGGTCTTCTCGGGTCCTAGGGCAGCCGCAGAAACAATGGGGCGTGTTGTGGCTGTAGAAACAGCGGGAGCAGAGGGAGAGATAACTGTACGTGAGGGGAAGGGCCTGCAATGCAAAGAATTGAATATGAATTCAATTCTCCGCTGTCCGGTCCCTTTTTCTTCTTCACGGGTTCTTCACGGGTCCATTGATATAGGCATATAGCAGCAGCAGTAGGCTCAATTTTGGTATGAAATTTTTTTCTTCATGGAAGGTTCAGCCAATAAGATTTAATTTTAATCGGGATATATTGGATTGGTCCAAATTAATATCCTCCTGAAATTATGTTTCCAAATCAATGAATACTTCTAAGTATACTGTTTTTTATTAATATTTGCTCCAAATTAAATTTATGCTTTCCTCTAAAATAACCTAAGCTTGCCCTTTTCCGTCCTAAGTACCTAAATTAACAGACTTTTTTATTTAAGTTCTCATCGGACGGTCAACCCGAAGAGCCGAACAATTTCAAATAAAAGGAGGTGCGCAAAAGAAATACACGGTAATAAATAAATGCTGAAAAAGTAAAGTACGTGACTTAGGATGCGACGAAGGATGCATCAATTAAAATTTATTTGTTGTAGGTCGAGCGGGCAACCTTGAATTTTCGCATTCAAATCATTATCAACGCTTAGACTTTGAAAAGATCGTTAATATTGTTTGAGAATGGATTACTAAATGTTAACGGTGTGAATTAAAATGAGATTCTCACAACCACAAGCATATCCACAATAATAATTTATGAAATAACGAATAATAAAGGTAGTAGGATCGTTCAATGGCAAGCTAAGATTATTTAAGTGAAATGCGTAAATTTAAGCCAAATAAATTAGAGCAAGAGATTAGGGATTACGGTAGAGGCGGGTAGTCCAGCCCAAATTCACGAAACATAGCTGCTCGGGCCTGACTCGACTTGGATTGGAGTCAGAACAGTGGCGAGGTCGACAACGTACATCCCAGGTCGTCAGAAAATTTGTGTCGAGGTCAATGACGACCTGAAATTCGGAATCAGCGGACTAACTGGCCCGGGGAGGGGTCGACGGGACGACAAACAAGGAGTTCCAGTTCGCCGGACTGCTGGAATTAACGAGTCGTCGTCGGCAAAGACAGGAACTGTGGCGACGAACTGTGCTGGAGCAGCGTCGAGGAGGGAGGAGCGGCGACAGTGCAAGTTGAGGTCTTCTTGGGTCCTAGGGCAGTCGCAGAAATAATGGGACGTGTTGTCGCTGTCGAAACGGCTGGAGCGGCGGGAGAGTTAACTGTACCGGAGGGGAAGAGCCGACAATGCAAAGAATTGAATATGAATTCAATTCTCTACTGCCCGGTCCCTATTTTTTCTTCACAGGTTCATTGATATAACAGCAGCAGTAAGCTCAATTTTGGCATGAAATTTTATTTCATGGAAGGTTCATCCAATAAGATTTATTTCTAATCGGGAAATATTGGATTTGTCCAATTTAATATCCTCCAGAAATTATGTTTCCAAATCAATGAAATACTTCTAAGTATATTGTTTTTTATGAATATTTCTCCCAATTAAATTTATGTTTTCCCCTAAAATTACCTAAGTTGTCTCTTTCCGTCCTAACTACCTAAATTATCGGACCTTATTTAAGATCTCATCGGACAGTAAACCTGAAGAACCGAACAATTTCAAATAAATGTTGGTGCGCAAAATATATACACGATAATAAATAAATGCTGAAAAATTAAAATGCATGACTTGTGATGCGACGAAGGTGCATCAATTCTCTCTGGTTTCGAAGAGCTCGACCACTACGAGACTTCACAAAAGCTGGCAATGGAGAGATCTGACATTATTTCTGGTAATAGATCGGGTGGAATATCTGAGGCCTTGATTGGTGGCTCAACTGGTGGCCCAATGCACTGCCGAACATGAACTAGACCAAACCTCCTGCAATAAGCAATCACCCGACCTCCCTTTGAAAAGTACAACTTATGGCGATAACGACCGACTGTGAGTTTGTAATGTTCAAAGGTTGCTCGCAAAATATTAGAAGTAATTTTATGTAGTTCTTTTAAATAATTAATTTGAGTTTGCGCTTCGAAGGAAATGCGTTCATGGAATGAAAGATGATGACGGTCAGGTGGGTGGGGCAATGCATATAAATCTCGAAAGGAGATATATTAAAAGAGCGGCTTTTAGAATTATTACATGTGAATTTTGTCCGTTGAGGTACAAGATCTCATTGCTTTAGATTCACCCCGATTAGACACCTAAAAAGATTTTCCAAACTCTTATTAACGATTTCAGTCTGTTCATCGGTTTGAGAGTGATAAACGATACTAAACTCGAGTGTGGTGTCCTATCGACCCCATAATATGTTCCAAAAAATTGATATTAAATATTTAATATAATTATGCAACCTCACAAATCCGCTTACATCTAACCTAGGCTGCGTTTGACGTGGCTTATTTGCTCTGGTGAGGTTGGACAAAAACGTCATTATCATTCCAAAATCTTATGCCCCAAACTAGTTTCTTTTTTCGTAACGGTAGTAACATGTCATACCAAAGATACATTCTATGACAATGCCGTTTTGTCCAACCTCACCGAAGCAAATAAGCCGCGCCAAACGCAACCTTAATATTATAAATTTTAAAGTTGATTGCAATTTTATCTTTTAAAAATTTCCAGAGAAATTCTTTAAAACGCGCGTCTTTGTTTGGAGTTAAAATTTTAGGCATCCACTCTATCGTTTCAACTATAATTTTGGTAATAATATCAAAAATTTGACAACAAAGTTCATTGGATACGTTGATATTTAGAGGATAATATGTTTTAAAATGACGTTCTCCAAATATAAAATCATTATATTGTGTTGACTGTAATGTGAGTGATAAGTGATCGTTAAACAAACCTCTTGCGGCCTCAGAGGTAGGCAACAGTAGGAAACTAAGTGACTTGAGAAATACGAAGTTCGAGTTTGTGTCATCTAAGGTGAGTGACACATCGCTAACAACTTCTTCCTGGAGCAAGAGCTCAGGAAGAAAGTTAGTGACTACAGTTGGTGATTTAGTGGGGGCAAGTGGAGGCGCTACTTCAATCAGTATGTTATAAACATGAGGAAGAATCTCTCTTTTCTGGAGCTGGGGCCCAGAAAGAGTCTCCTTGACTGGAGGAATTTCTACCGTGGAGCTAAATTGGGATAGTGTGCTCATGGGGGTGGTAACACTAGAGGAATCTATGTCCTTAAAATTGGGGGCAACGACGAAACTAACGAGGGGTTTAACAGTAACCTAAACTTAGACTCCATCCTACGATCCATACTAAAAACTTCTTCTAAATTTCGATAACTGTTGATGAGTTTCCTTTGAAACTTTTCGAGTCAAGCCAAACAGACCTGAGCGGTAGCGCAAGAATAAGCACGCAAAAGGCCCCAAGCACGACAGGCCAAGCCAGGGGCACCACGCACGCACGAACGACGCGCCCATTGTCTAGAGGCTAGCCCGCACGACCGCGGCCAGCTCGCATGCAAGCGCGCGGCCAGCCCGCGCTCGCTGGCTGCGAGGCCGCGCACCTGCACCCCCCCACGCGTGCACACGCGTCGGCGACCACCACCACCTCCGACCATCACCGTCATTGGACACCCTGCCCGAACCGCTCGGGGGGCGCTTTCATCATTTTGCTAATTTGGTGATGCAGGTGATCGAAACAGAGCGACGTCATTCGCTAGCAACAACTGTACAACACTAGTTGAACCCTAATGGAGTAGTGTAACTCGTGCATGTAACGAGATACAATCATCTCATCACCCTCATGAATGCCTAGTCAAGATTGAAGGACTATAAGTTAATTAGTGTACTCATCAACTGACAAAGCTCTTTGTTGTAGATTTTGAAATTTATAATATAAAGTTCGAAAATAATCGGGGGAGACATAGTGTTTGCGCAACTCTGTTTTGAAGTCAACCCAAGTAGTGATTGGAGGCAGCTATAACTTTTCTCTCATGCGTTTGAGTTGTTTCCACCAATATTGCACGGATCTCTTAATTCTACGAGTCACATATTCAATTTGCCTACTCAAAGGTATTTGACTTTGACTCTTAAACGATTCGATGTTATGACAACAATCTAAGTACTCATTAGGTCCTAGTCGTTCGTAAAAATCCCTCGGATGTGTGTGCTCAAAGCTTTTAGAATAAATGTTCTCTTCTTGCAATAAGTGATTTATGTTAGGGAGAGACGCTATCATTTCTGATAATTTTTAATTCGAATGTTTAAATCTTCAATATTATTCCCCTTGAAATAATTTGTGCTAATCTCTCAAAATTATATTAATAGATTTTTTTGAATCCTTTTTTTTAAATACTAATAACTCAAATGTTTTTTTTTTTTTTTTGCGAAATTACCCAAGTGAGTAGAAAAAGAAAATCATAATAATATTTTTTGTTTTTATTTAAAACTTCGAGATCAAATAAAGTGATTTTTCTAAAAAATAAAATTTTTAAATTAAAAATAAAATTAACAACAAATGTTTTAATTGAAAATAATTTAATTTTTTTAAAAAATAAATTTTATTATTAAATTTCTTAAGTTGTTGAAAACTCAGATCACTTTATTCGAGATAAGAGCGAATCAAAGCTATCACTGATACAAAACTGATGTAAATTAGGGTTAGGGTTTTGAAAATAAGATAATTTTCTTCGTTTTTTAAAATAGGCTAAGCAGCCAAGATGAATTTTATAGACAAAATTAAGGTTTCAAAATATATATATTCTATGCAAAAAAATTATTTGTTGTAGGCCGAACGGACCAACTCAAATTTTCGCGCGCAAATCATTACCAACACTTGGAATTCAAAAAAATCGTTAATATTGTTTGATAATGGATTACTAAACGTTAATAGTGTGAATTAAAATAAGATTCACACAACCACAAACATATCCACAATAATAATTTATGAAATAACGGATAATAAAGGTAGTAGGAACGTTCAATGACATGCTCAGATTATTTAAGTGAAATGCGTAAATTTAAGGCAAATAAATTAGAGCAAGGGATTAGGGATTACAATAGAGGAGGCTAGCCCATAACAAATTCACGGAACATAGCTACCCGAGCCTCACTGGACTTGGATTGGAGCCGAAATAGTGGCGAGGTTGACGACGTATATCCCAGGTTGTCTAAAAATTGGTGTCGAGGTCGACGACGACCTGAAATCCGGAATCAGCGAATCAAGTGGCCCGGGGAGGGGTCGATGGGACGACAAACAACGAGCTCCAGTTCGCCGGACTGCTGAAATGAACGAGTCGTCGCCGACAGAGACATGAATGGTGACGGTGAACTCTGCTGGAGTGTCGTCCAGGAGGAAGGAGCGGAGGCAGTGTGAGTTGAGGTCTTCTCAGGTCCTAGGGCAGCCACAGAAAAAATGGGGCGTGTTGTAGCTGTCGAAACAACTGGAGCGGCGGGAGAGATAACTGTACGGGAGGGGAAAAGCCGATCATGCAAAGAATTGAATTCAATTCTTTGCTGTCCGGTCCCTTTTTCTTCTTCACGGGTTCATTGATATAGCAACAGCAGTAGGCTCAATTTTGTCATGAAATTTTATTTCATGTAAGGTTCAGCCAATAAGATTTATTTTTAATTGGGAAAATTGGATTGGTCCAAATTAATATCCTCTAGAAATTATGTTTCCAAATCAATGAAATACTTCTAAGTAGGGCTGATATTGAGTCGAGTTCGAGCGATTTTGGCTCGGCTCGAAATCAAAATTTTCGACTCGAACTCGGCTCGAAATCGAAATTGATTTCGAGTCGAGTCAGTTCGACTCGAAATGGCTCGATTTGGCTCGATTTCGAGTCGGCTCAAAATCGAATCGAGTCGGCTCGAAATCGAATCGAGTCGGCTCAAAATTGAGTAATTTTCCTCTTTTTTCCTTGTTGGCTCAAAATTAATTCTTAAAACCCTCATTTTTTTTATTTAGGTTTCAATTTTATTATTTTTACTTTTAAAATAAGAATATATTAATAAATACATAATATTATTAATTAATTCGAGTTGATTCGAATCATATTTCGAGCGATTCAAGGCTAACTCAAAATCAGATTTGAGTCAAATTGAATCGACTCAAATTGAATCGAATCAATTTTAACCGATTTCGATTCAACTCAATTTTCAACTTTCAAGAGATTTTCGAACGACTTTCGAGTTTCGAATAATATGCTCAACCCTACTTCTAAGTATATTGTATATTTGCCTCAAATTAAATTTATTTTTTCTCCTAAAATAACCTAAGCTTGCCCTTTTACGTCCTAACTACCTAAGTTACCCGACCTTTTTATTTAAGATCTCATCGGACGGTCAACTCGAAGAGCCGAACAGTTTCAAATAAAAGCAGGTGCACGAAAGAAATACACAATAATAAATAAATGCTGAAAAAATGCGTGACTTAGGATGCGACGAAGGATGGATCATAGTCGATTCCAATTCGCCCCGCTCCTACAGTCCAACGCCCTTCTTCTTCTGCCGGCCTCCTTCCAACTGCACCAGCCAATTTTTCGGCCCTATCTCCAATGGCAGATGCTCCTCCCTCCCTCGCCGACCTCATGACTCTTTTCCACTCTATTTTCGCGACTCAGAACGCCAAGATGGACGCCCTCAACGCCCGTTTGGATGCCCTATAGGGCATGCCGTCCCCTCCACCACTGACTACGACCGACCACCCTTCGGCAAGCAGAGTGGACTTCACCGCTCCTCCGGGCGTGGACTATCCCACCTACGCACGTACTATTCAGGTGGACTTTCCCATCTACGAGGGCCGCGACGACCCTCTTCTGTGTCTTATGCGTTGTGATATTTTTTTCGCAAACCACCGTACACCAGATGAAGAACGCGTTGACATCGCTTCCTTCCATTTACTCGGCCCCGCACAATTATGGTTCACTCAGCTTCTGCGGGAACATCCCAACATTTCCTGGGCAGATTTCAACACGGTCTGCACCCTTCGGTTCGGCCCAGCTCTACAGGGCAACCCACGCGGCGATCTTGCGAACCTCAAACAGGACGGTTCCATCGACACCTACCTAGAAATATTTCAGATTCTTCTGTCTCCGCGACCTCCGTCTTACCAGAGCAACAGGTTCTGCTCTTCACGGCCGGCCTCCACGAGCGCTTACGTTGGGATGTGGAATTCCTCCTACCACCTAATCTCAACACGGCTATGAGCCTCGCCAGGGCTTGTGAACAACGCCTGCTTTTGGACCGTCCACCCTTAGGACGTCGAGGCTTTTCGGGCGCCGCCTCTCTTGCCAGCCTGCCTGACACGGCTCCATTCCAGGACGCTCCTCTGCGGCCTACTGTTCGCCGCCGTTTGTCCCGCACCGAGATGGCCGAACGACGCTAGAAGGTCCTATGCTACAATTGTGATGATCTTTTCACGCCGGGACACAGATGCAAACGCCTATTTTGGCTGGAAGTCGATGACCCACTCCAGGATGACCCGACGGGTGATGTCGGGGCCCCAATGCCTTTCGATCCAGCTTGAGGACAAGCTGGATCGAACGGGGCGGTGATGTTATGTGGCGTGTTTCGTGTCGTTTATCTTTATTTCTGCGTATTTTATTTTAGCGTATTTGACCCATTGTTATAAGCCTAAATGGGGTGCACTTTTGTGGAACCTATTTATGTGTGTGTTGTGAACAATTTGGAAGGAAGGAAAAAATAGAACTCAAGTCCCTCTCTCCCTTAATTCTCCTCTCCTCTCTCTCTAAACCCACGGGAAAACCCGTGAGTTTGCCCTAGCCGAATGCCGCAGCCGCCCCTTCCGCGATACTCATCCCGATCGACGCAACCGCCTCCGCCTCGCAGCCATAGCGCCGCCGCCGATAACTAGGTCCAAGGGAAAGGTCCACATCAGATACATTTTCACTTTGTAGATTGTATTGCATCTCTTTGAAGTGTGATTCATAGTAGGCTTATTTTACTTCTGCATGTTTTAATTTCATGCACTTCAGTCAATGTTCTTATTTCTAAATGAGAGACCAACATGAAGAATTTTGCCATTGTTTGGTAATGCCCCTCCATATACATTATTTGCGCAAATTGTAGTTTGCATAAGGTAGTTTGGCCGTCTATACGTGGTAATTGAAAGGATATCGTACTAAGTTTTTCCATGTCCGATTTCTTCTATTTCCATTTCGTCTCCTCTTGAGGTTCCAGTTGAGGCTTTTATCATATTCAGGAGCTCTCAGGTAGTGGATTGCCTCAAGTTCAAAATAGTTTCTTGTATTGTATCAAAACACGAACAGTAATTTTAAGCATCATGCATTCTATTACTGCATGGGCTTTCCTGTCAGTTACGACATCCCAGATCAGGGCGACGCAAAAGTGCCCGTCGCCGCACCCGTCCGGACCTCTATCGGCCCTGAATTTACATGTTTTATTTGAGTTTCATGTTATAGTTTGCATGAAATATATGTATATATATACTTATATACATATATATATATATACATGTGTGTGTGCCAAAGTAGTGTGAGTTTATATATATATATTTCATATATAATATATATATATATATTTAAAAAATTATAACAGTATATATGTAGATGAAGCAGCCAGTTCAGCAATCAACCCGTCGCCCCGGGCGACTGTTCATCTTCTTCGCCTGAACCACGACACGCGAGCTTCACACGGTTACCTAGGGGGCGAGCTTCACGCGGCTTCCCACGATCCCACTTCTCCGCACGTCGCGCGGCCCTCCAGCCCCATTCCGCTGCCACGATCCCTCTTCCCGGCGGTTTTCAGCGCGTGACCAAGCTTCGGCCTTGAAGGTTCTTCCACGAAGCTCACGGTTAACCGGGATTTTGGTGTTTTCTTTGCTGCTTATATATACGAGTGTTGTATGTATTGTAGGGAGTGGATGATGTTGTTGAAAACGATTTAAACTTTCTTGTGTATTTGATTCCCATTTGGGGTTTCCTGTTAGCTTTGTGAGATCTCTTTGGTGATAGATGAATATTTGAATGTAATGAGAGTTTGCTTCCGTCGATGCCTGTAGTTGTGATTGATTTCCATTTGAGATTAAGTTTGCTATAGTTTCCTTAGGAGATTGCTGTTTGGCTTTTGTTCCCCGTGGGAGAGCCATCATTTTTTTGATGAACATGTGGTTTTATTGGTTGTCAATATTGAAGTCTCTGCTTAGTTTTCATTTCCGTTAAAGATGATGGACAGTGAACAATTGATGTTACTATTGTTAGCTGTAGGTTGATGTTGAAATTTATGAGTGTTTGCTGCTTGCAGTTTGGATTGTCCCGTGTGAGTTTTGCTGTATGAGTTTTGGGATTTTGATTCTATTGTGTGAATCTTGATTTCGGGAGTGTTAGAGATTTCGGGAGTGTTAGAGATTTCGTGGGTCTACCATAAGTGATTGTGGAGCCTCTTGTGCAAAGAGCGAGTGAATTTAGGTTGTTTAGTTTGTGGCTTTCTCACGTCGTGAGTAGTTTAGATTTCGTGGAACCACTTTCGTGTGAGAGTGAGTGAAGATTTCTCCTTGGTGCCCGTGTGCGATAGCAGCCGACCACGGAGCGGAAGATTAAAGGCGACGAGAAGTACCTCGCGAGATCGCCATCGACTTCGGATACAGAAAGACGTCTTTTTCCGTGGGTAACTTGTTTCTATCTTTTCCTTTGTGAGTGTCTATATTTTCTCTTAGGTTAAATAGACTCTTTGTGGGGTTTTCACCCGAATTTTGTCAGCAAACGCTACGTCGAAAACTCCAAACGGAAACGTATTTGGAGTTCACGATTTCCGTTTGCTACGACAAGGGGAACGAAACGAAAGTTGCGAGCTTCCTTCCCGGATTTAAAAATTGAACCATTTTTAAGAAAATTTAATTTTTAAACAAAATAGCGATTTGTGCTTTATAAAATTATCAAAGTTGTTTGATTTCAAAGTCTGTGCAACGCCCGCTCTAATTTTCTGTTAAAAATTCATTTAATCATCGCATGCATTAGCGTTTCCTAGAGAAAAGCCGACAGGCGCGCGAACCCTACGCGCCGTCCTGCATCAATTTGGTATCAGAGCGAGGTTCCAAAAATTTTCTAAGTTTTGGGATTCGCCCTGTGTAGAATAGGAACCCGCATAGCATTTAAAAATTTTTCAAAAAAAAAAGAGTTCTTTTAAGCATATTTATACATTTGCATTTATTTATTTGTTCGCATGCATTTGCGTAGTGGTAGGTTAGTGAGTATGAGTGCACAACACCACAATTCACCACCTGAACACCTTCACGAGATAAACCCGGAGATGCGTCGAGGTTAACATGGTGAACCGAGTCGTGGGAACGAAGGGAATGAAGCACCCCCGTGGTTTGTACCTTTTGCCCACCAAATGACGACATTAACCGAAAGTGTTTACCAAATGAGAGAAGGGCTAGCAAACCTTAGCGTTCGGGTGAATAGCTTAGAAGTGCCCCCTTGAGCGTCAATGCCACCTTTAGTTAGAGATGAGCATTCAGTGTGACCCCATTATGAAGCTCCACCACCGTATGGAGAGAGGTCTGCACTTAGGAGAAACCCTCATTTCAAGGAAGAGGTTAGAAATCCTATAGATAGGTATGAGTCTGAGTATGATCAGGGTAGGAATTTCCCGAGAAATTTTCCTGAACCCCCACGAGAGCCTTTCCGAAGTACGCGAGATCATTATCAGGAGAGACCCTATAATTACGTAGCTAGAGAAGAGCGTCTTCGAGACCATCGTAGGCAGATACCGGCCATGCATCGTGATGATCGGCCTATAGATTGGCATCGACCGCCACCCCCACGACGTCGAGACAATCGTGATCCTTATGACGATGATTACGACTATCCTCCCCGGGATAGACGACCGGATCTTACATGTGTTGTGAAGTTAGACCCGCCACTTTATGATGGATCTATGGACCCCAAGGTCTTTTCCGACTGGGTTATAGACATAGAGACCTACTTTGATTGGTATCGTATGACGGAAGATCATAAGGTTCAGTTTGCCAAGATGAGGTTATCTGGGCGAGCAAAAATCTTTTGGATAGGTGAGGAACGTAGTATAGAGAGGAATGAACGCCCTCCCATTACACATTGGGCACACATGAAAGCCATATTGGAGGAGCAGTACATTCCCCAGCACTACCAGACCCGTCTACGAGACGAGCTGACGTCTCTACGTCAAGTGTCTAAATCTGTTTCTGATTATTTAGCTGAGATGAAGGATCTTATGATTAGGTGCAACGTAGTCGAACACCCACGAGATACATTATCTAAGTTTAAGTGTGGACTACGATCTGAGATTCGCGATGAGTTGATTCGATATGGTCACTATTTCTTTGCTGAGACTGTATCTATCGCCATCGACATAGAGGAACATCAAAAGAGAACCTCCCGGTTCAAACCTCAAAATAAAACAAACACTCCTTATAAGAAAGATGAATCAAAAGGTAAGGAGAGTGCCTCGAAGCCCACCTCGAACTTTACGAGAGATCATAAAGGAAAAGCCCCCATGGGAACTGTGACCCCTTCACAGATCCGATGTTATGAGTGCCAGCAGATGGGCCATATATCTAGGGATTGTCCTAAGAGGAGAGACACACTAGTTATTCATGAGGTGACTGAGGAGGATGAACCTATAAAAGAAGTTGGAGTCGAGAGAGACTCACACATTTTGAATGATGAAGTATACGGTACGCCTAGTGATGAGGAGATAGATCCCGACGTCCTAGTGGCGAGATGCATGTTATCTACACCAAAGGAATCAGCCGATTATTGGCGGACGAACATCTTCCAGGCCTACTTCAAGGCAGGGGAGAAAGTGTGTCGTTTAGTAGTAGATAGCGAGAGTTGTATGAATGTGATAGCTGAGACAGCATTAGCCCGCATGGGACTCACTGCTGAGCCATACCCTTCCCCATTCCAGGTAGCTTGGGTCACCAAGACTACCATATTTGTGACTAGGAGATGTTTAGTGTCCATCACTATCGGTCCGTATACCGATAAGATTTGGTGTGACGTTATGCCTATGGATGTGTGCCACATATTACCAGGGAGACCTTGGTTATATGACCGAGATATACTCATACATGGCAGGTCCAACACTTGCTCCTTTCTACTAGACTGAAAGAGAGTAGTGTTGAACCCGGTGCGACCCACAACACCAACATCCCGCACGAGTAGTAGTGCGAAAGAATCTCTTCCTCCCACTGAAAGGAAGAAAACTTTTAGCATTATACGAGGCACTGATTTCCATGGAGAGAGCTTCGATGGTGGATTTTATTATGCCTTAGTAGTTTTACAGGCATCTGACGTACTAGAGAGATACGAGTCTATTCCGACACCTGCTAGGAGACTCTTAGACGAGTTCCAGGATATACACCCTGATGAGCTTCCGGCTAAGTTACCTCTCATGAGATGTATTCAACATGCGATAGATCTCGTTCCTGGAGCTTCCCTCCCACATTTACCGCATTACCGATTGAATCCTGCCGCCCATGAGAAGCTGCAGAAGCAAATCAGAGAGTTACTTGATAGAGGCTTTATCCGTCATAGGCTTAGTCCATGTGCGGTGCCTGCCCTCCTTGCCCCGAAAAAGGATGGTACTTGGCGTATGTGCGTTGACAGTCGTGTTGTCAACAAGATTACTGTGAAATACCGATTCTCGATACCCCGACTGGATGACATGTTGGACATGTTGACTGGAGTCACGATCTTTTATAAGATCGACCTTCGTAGTGGTTATCATCAGATTCGCATTCGCGAAGGAGACGAGTGGAAGACTGTCTTCAAATCGAAGGATGACCTTTACGAGTGGCTTGTGATGCCCTTTGGGTTATCCAATGCCCCTAGTACTTTCGCTCGGATGATGACCCAGGTCTTTAGACCATATATTGGCAAGTTCGTAGTGGTTTATTGAGGACATTTTGATATATAGTTGGACTGGGAGTGAGCACTTAACTCACCTACATACTATTTTCGAGCTCCTGCGAGCGGAACGATTGTATATCGACTTGAAGAAGTGTGTTTTTATGGCCGAGTCCGTCATCTTTCTTGGATATATAGTGAGCTCCGCTGGCATCACTATGGATCCCGAGAAAGTTTGAGCGATTCGTGAGTGGCCTACCCCTCAGAACATTCACGATGTCCGTAGCTTTCATGGACTAGCCACATTTTATCGTCGATTCATTAAGAACTTCAGTACGATTATGACACCTATCACTGAATGTACGAAGAAAGGAAGTTTTCAGTGGACATCATCGACAGTTAGAGCCTTTGAGATTATCAAGGATAAGATGTCCACTGCACCTGTTTTGAGACTCCCTGATTTCAGTCAGGTATTCGAGGTATCTTGTGATGCCTCAGGAGTTGCGATAGGAGGTGTTCTTAGTCAAGAGGGTCACCTCGTTGGATTTTTCAGTGAAAAGCTCTCAGGCCCGAAGCTGAATTATTTCAACTATAAGCGCGAGTTCTATGCGATTGTACAGACGTTACGTCATTGGAGGCATTATTTGTTGCCTAAGGAGTTTGTCCTCCACTCTGATCATCAGGCGTTGCGTTTTATCAATTCGCAACAGAAGTTGAACCATCAACATGCTAAGTGGGTCATATTTACAAGAATACACCTTCGTTCTCAAACACTGTAAGGGAACGGAGAATAGGGTTGCCGACGCCCTCAGTCGAGTCACCCTTGTATTGTCACAGATGCGTACTCAGGTGATAGGATTTGAGCGTGTCAAGGATGATTATTCTAGCTGTCCTGATTTTAGCGGTATCTATGATGCGATACGTTCGGATCCCTATCACGATGAGACCGATTATCTCATTCGAGACGAATATTTGTTTCGTGGGACCCGTCTGTGTATTCCCCGCACCTCGTTGCGAAATTTCATTGTATGAGAATTACATGGCGGAGGCTTAGGTGGACACTTTGGACGCGATAAGACGATAGCCTTAGTAGAAGAGCTCTTCTATTGGCCCGAGATGAAGCGGGTTATCGCTCAGATTGTTAGTAGCTGCCGCACTTGTCAGGTAGCGAAGGGCAATAAACAACCCGCTGGATTATATACACCTTTACCGGTGCCCAGTATTCCTTGGGATGATGTTAGCATGGATTTTGTGCTTGGATTGCCGCCCACTTTTAGGAAACACGATTCCATACTTGTGGTTGTTGATCGGTTCTCTAAAATGGCGTACTTCATCCCTTGCAACAAAACTGATGACACCTCTCATATAGCCCGTATTTATTATAAAGTGGTTGTCGCACACCGAGGGATACCAAAGACTATCGTTACCGATCGAGACGTTAAGTTCACCAACTATTTTTGGAAGTCACTCTGGAGACTTTTAGGTACTAAACTTCTATTTTCATCCGCTTATCATCCACAGACCGACGGTCAAACTGAAGTTGTGAATTGAAGTTTAGGAAATATATTGCGATGTTTGGTAGGAGATCACCAGGGAAATTGAGATCTAATTCTTCCACACGCTCAGTTAGCGTATAATAATTCGAAGAATAAATCCACGAGTTTATCACCTAATGAGGTTGTTCATGGTCACACTGCACGAGTGCTGTTAGATTTAGCACCACTACCACACACCTTTAGGACTAGCCAGTTTGCACATGAGTATGCATTGCATTTGCATGATTTGCACCAAGAGATTGAACGGAGATTGTGGAGCCTCTTGTGCAAAGAGTGAGTGAATTTAGGTTGTTTAGTTTGTGTCTTTCTCACGTCGTGAGTAGTTTAGATTTCGTGGAACCACTTTCGTGTGAGAGTGAGTGAAGATTTCTCCTTGGTGCCCGTGTGCGATAGCAGCCGACCACGGAGCGGAAGATTGAAGGCGACGAGAAGTACCTCGCGAGATCGCCATCGACTTCGGATACGAAAAAACGTCTCTTTCCGTGGGTAACTTGTTTCTATCTTTTCCTTTGTGAGTGTCTATATTTTCTCTTAGGTTAAATAGACTCCTTGTGGGGTTTTCGCCCGAATTTTGTCAGCAAACGCTACGTCGAAAACTCCAAACGGAAACATATTTGGAGTTCACGATTTCCGTTTGCTACGACAAGGGGAACGAAACGAAAGTTGCGAGCTTCCTTCCCGGATTTAGAAAATTGAACCATTTTTAAGAAAATTTAATTTTTAAACAAAATAGCGATTTGTGCTTTATAAAATTATCAAAGTTGTTTGATTTCAAAGTCTGTGCAACTCCCGCTCTAATTTTCTGTTAAAAATTCATTTAATCATCGCATGCATTAGGGTTTCCTAGAGAAAAGCCGACAGGCGCGCGAACCCTACGCGCCGTCCTGCATCACCGTCTATACGTGGTAATTGTAAGGATATCGTACTAAGTTTTTCCATGTCCGATGTCTTCTAATTCCATTTCGTCTCCTCTTGAGGTTCCAGTTGAGGCTTTTATCATATTCAGGAGCTCTCAGGTAGTGGATTGCCTCAAGTTCAAAATAGTTTCTTGTATTGTATCAAAACACCAACAGTAATTTTAAGCATCATGCATTCTATTACTGCATGGGCTTTCATTTCAGTTACGACATGCCACTTTCAATCTCTCTATTTTTCTTTACTGTAATTTATCTATTGTGCAGATCACATGGCAGTGGCTGCCATTTACCAACTCTGCACGTAGGGATAACTTACAACTGTATCACTGGGTATTTTTTCACTTCTTATTCAATATTGGAATAGTCCTTCCTTTTGCTCATACCACTAAACTTGATCTCAACTTTTCCAGGTGAGGGTGGTCAATGGTGTTCCTCCTACAGGTGATTATCAATTTGCTAAGTATAACAAGGTGGGATACTACACAATTTTCATTGTATTTCTTTAGTATCTGCAAATTCAGTAAATTCAAAAGGTGTGACAATGTTAATTTACTTTCCATTGCCATCTGGATGCAGTCAGTTGACATTGTTAAGTATACAGATGAGGAATATGAAAAGTATCTCACTGATCCTGTATGTACTAGGTACAGTATGGTTATGTTATTTTAAGCTTGTTGCTGGCCATTTTTGAGGGCTATTCTTTTGGTGCTTCTTGTTACTCAATCTTTGTTGAACATTTATAGTCTCTTGTGCTATTAAATTAGGCTTGGTATTGCAACCTGTGGAATTTAGTTTGTTGTTTTAGCACCGTAAATTACAAATAAATTTCAAATTTAATTAACATTTGTTACTAATTCCAATTTTTCATTGTAGTTATTTCTATTTAGCTTAAATATTTTTACAATTACCGCTATGGGTAGTTGAGTGAACAAGGGAGAGAAGCATCTGGGAGAAGAAAATGACAAGATAATTCCACTGTAAGAGACTCACGAACTACCTAAACTCAATTCCTTATTCATCCAAGATAACTCAACAAATATGTTGATTATTTATACTTTAGTCCATGAACCCTAATTGGGCAATTGAAAAAAAATCCTTCAAAAAATGATATAAAATGTGCTGAAACATATTGCCACGTTGTGGGGGTTGTTCATCATCTTTGGGTGCCGATAGTAGATTTACCAAACCTGATCTGACGTCTCATTATTTGAACCTGCCATAATAATACCTTGCTAAAGGAAATTTGTGTTGTACTCAAGGCGAAGGTCCTGAAACTGAAGCGTGGACTCGGTATTCTTCTTCTACTAAATGAGAACGTGTGGAACTGTAGTGCCGCCGTGTTATGTCTTGTTAGTGCCCATGATGGTCTTAGGATCGTAAGGGCAATTGAAGTAGATCGCAAGATTCACTGGAATAGAGGTCTCGACGGTGTGGTCTCCTATCTCTTGCTTGAGCTAGGAGACACGAAAGATTAGCTTATGAAGCCCTGGGGTTGACGATGGAGTCAGTAGGCCACCACACCAATGTCGACGAAATTTGTAAAGGGGCCGTTGCAACGGGCTGAGAGCTTTGGTTGGATCCGGGTAGAAACAGTGATCTCATGATGTGGGCGAAGCTTCATGGACACCTAGTTTCCTAGTTTCTGGTGTATCAGATATTTGTTGGTTTGTACAATCATCCTTTTTGGGTGCGATGGAGATGAAACTAGTTGGTGCAAGATCTCATCGCCGTTGTGGAGCTGTCGGGTTATGCTTTCCACTAACATTCTTCGTGGTAAATGCCAAGCAAAGTGGAAGGGGGTCTACCGTAAACTGCCTCAAATATAGTGTTGTTGGTTGCTGTGCGGATGGATGTATTGTATGAATACTTGCCCTAGCGGAGTCAACCGACTCATTTGTGCAACAAAGGTGAAGTGAGACACCATAAGTTTATCTCCAACTCGTGATTGAGGACTTCCATCTCTCTATTAGTTTGCAGCGATGGGTGGTATTTTGTTCTCATTTGCAATGTAGTCCCATGGAGTTTGAACAAAACATACCAGAAGCTGCTCATAAAGGTGGGGTCATGATTGTTGGCAATCGAACTTGAAAAACCTTGTAATGACACATTCTCATATTTGAAAGTAACTGTTTTGAGCTCTGTTGTGAGTGAGTAGCAAAGCGGAATGAAATGTGCAACTTCGAAAGACAATCTACCATCACAAATATGCAACCATAACTAATGAATTCATGTAGCTTGTTGATGAGATTGATGACAATGTCTTCCCAATTGAGCTTAGACACGGATTCTGACTGAAGAAGGCATGCTGAAAATGTTGTTTCGTATTTGCTGCATTGGTAGGTGTTGTAGTAGGTCAAAAACTGCTTGACCCTGTGACACGTACCACACTAGTAAAATGATGACATGCGTTTGCTTGTGCGAAAAGCACTTAGGTGATCGAATGTTGAATGGAAATTGACCATCAAATGCTGAATTTAAGCTGAGTTGCTAATGCTAAACGAACTTGATGGTAGAGTCGACCCCCTGCGAGTGAGAATGCTTGATGAGCCGTAGGGGCGGTGGTAATGGATTCACATATGATGTGGTATTGTTGATTGACCTTCACCTTCTATTGGATGGTATCCACGTCTGCTCATAAATGCCGTGATATGGACATGGTTAGGGTTGTTTAGATTGGAGGGATAAAACATCAACCACCTGGTTTGACTTCCCTTGACCTTTGCCGTGAATTCGTACCCCAAAAACATGCCACCCACGCTCACTGAACTTAAGAGGGACGGATGCCAATAATGGATGGCCATGCTTAGAGCCATTAACTCATTCTCGTAGGTTGAGCATGGCTCTTCACTGCGAATAATTGTGAGAAATCCCGTATAACAAAGACATATGTAGGTTGTCGAAAGACTCCTTGGTTGCAGGTGCCCATTAGAAGAATGTGTTGCTTGCTTCTTCAAGAGAGTTGTCTCCTGTCAGTGACAGAGCTAACTTGGCACATTGACCATATTGTGTGGTAGTATTCAATAAGTACCTAGAAACCCTAGAAAACCCAGCGGAACTTTAGTGTAAACCAGAGGACTATTGAGACCATGTTGGATTCCTTGAATACCATATGAGCTGATATGGTTTGCCCTAGATATTTGATATCTTGATGGTTAAAGATACATTTTTTGGTTGGTGCACATGTAGAGCTGTCACGGTTTCGGTTCTACTTAAACCGTGAACCGAACCGCTAACATAACGGTTCTTTAAATTAGAACCAAAACATTATTTGGTTTGACCGGTTCCGGTTCTGGTTCCGGTTCCAGAATAATTTTTAGAACCGCCATGTCAACGGTTCCGGTTACGGTTCAACAAGAACCAAAATCAAACCGGCCACTAACGGTTCAGTCCGGTTTTATGCGGTTCGGTCCGGTTCCAATCGGTTTCAACTAGAACCAAAACTAAATTTAGCGAAATGAATTGAGGAGGTCAAAAATAAAAGCCGGACGGGAAATGTAAATCCGTTCGGCTTTTTTGCAAAGACTTCAAAGTCCGGGGCCCGGACGTAAGAATTTTGCATTATTCCAAGTGAGATTACTTTTTTGTGTAATATATTAAGTAGCACTGAAAGTTTAAAACTGAAATCACAAAAACACAAAATTGCACCATACCGCACTGATTTTCAACCGCGTCGATTTTAAATCATACTAAATGGTTTGATTGTAGAGTGAGTTCGTTGGTTTCAAAACTGTTAGAAAAGCCTTATTAAGGGCCCATCTAGGGGCCCATTTTTCTCTTTTTCCTCTCTCTTTGTATTAATCCCACATCTTGGATTGGGATCTCTCTCCTTCCTCTTTTCCTATATAAATGTATTCATACTTGTAATTTATCAATCAAGAAGTATATACAAGGTTTGAGGCCTCTCTTTACATGGTATCAGAGGAACCCGTCTCCTCCTTGGGTTCTCGCGATTTCCCTTTTTTTCCTAACAACCCGAGCTCGGTTGTCCGACCTCTGTTTGGAAACCGCCTGTTCTCTCGGCTGACAACACGACTTTCCCTTCTCCAGCTTAGCCGCTGTGTTGTGCAACCTGTTCTTTCGAGCCGCTGTCTCCGTCCTCTTTCTCTCGTGGCTTCCACGTTTCCTCCTCCTCTTCTGCGATCTTTTATAGTTTTCCTTCTTCTCTCCCGTGGATCCACCCTCTCGCGTTTCTTTCTCTTCCCGCTTATCGCGACCTCTCTAAAGTCGCCGTGGTTTATCTTTCTAGTTGTACAAGTCACTGCGGTTTCTTCATCTTTTCTCGCCTCAGTCCGCATCTAGGTCGTGGCATCTCACCTTGCCGCTGGTGGACTCACCTTGACTGTGCAGACTCCTCTTCTGACCTCTTCACCACTAGTCGCTGCGACCTGCCTTGTCGCTAGCGGTCTCTCCTCCTCCCTTAGCCGCATCTTGGTCGCGACCTTCCTTGTCGCTGGTGGACTCGACTTGACCGTGCAGACTTCTCTTTTAACTGCTTCACCGCTGGTTGCTGCGGCCTGTCTTGTCGCTAGCGGTCTCTCCTCTTTCCTTAGCCACATTCTGGTCGTGACTTTCCTTGTCGCTGGTGTGTCCGCCGAGACCGTGCGACTACTTCCCCTGCTCCCACTGGGGCTTCTGCCCAGGATCCGGCGTCCACTACCCGCCAAGATATCGATGAGCTCCGCACCCAACTCCACTAGCTACAGGGTGCCCTCGGCCGCTCCTCCGGCTCGGTTGCATCTTTCTCTGCGGAAGGTATAATCTGTCTCTCTCATAGCCCCCACTGGATCGTCGATTCCGGCGCTACTCACCATATTACCTCCCAGAAGCCCTCCCAGTATCTCCAGACGGCTCATCCTCCGTGTATCACTGTGGCCAATGGTGACACCCTACCGGTCTCTGGCGCCGCTGCTCTCCAGCTTACCCCGGCCCTTTCTCTTTCCTCGGTTCTTCACGTTCCGGGGTATTCTTTCAATTTACTTTCTGTTAGTCGCCTGACGCACGACCTTGACTGTTGCATAACCTTTTCTCCTTCTTCTTTTCTTATGCAGGATCGTCGCACCCGGAGTATCATTGGTAGGGGACAGCTGTTGAATGAGCTCTACATCTTGGATATCCCACCCACTCTTCTCTCCGCCGTCTCCACTATCGATTGGCATCGCCGCCTTGGGCATGCTCCCCTTCCGATTCTCAAGCGGGCTCTTCTTGATGTTCCTTTAAAGGAGTTTTCTTGTGAATCTTGTATCTACGACAAACAACATCGTTCTTCCTTCCCCCCTGCTTGTATCAGGAGTAGTACTCGTTTATCTTTAGTTCATTATGATGTATGAGGCCCTTATAAACTCTCTAGTATATTTGAATTTTGCTATTTTGTCACCTTTATTGATGATTACTCGCGTACTACATGACTATATTTACTACATGTTCGTACCGAACTTACATCTGTGTTTCGTGCCTTTCTAACTGAGATGCTTCCGTAGTTCGCCACCCCTCTCAAAATCCTCCGCACCGATAATGCTCGCGAGTATACGGGTCACACCTTATCCAATCTTTGCACCGAATTTGGCGTCATCCATCAAACTTCGTGTGTGTATACTCCTCAGCAAAATGGGGTGGCCGAACGGAAGAATCGCCATCTGCTCGATGTTGCTCGGTCGCTCATGTTTCAAATGCAGGTTCCGATCGAATATTGGAATTTTGCAGTCTCCACAGCCTGTCATCTCATCAACCGCCTACCCTCGTCTGTTCTTGACTTTGCCTCACCTATCCAACTCCTCTATCCTTCCACCAACCCCACCTCTCTCACCCCGCGGGTCTTCGGGTGTGTTTGTTATGTTCATCTTCTTAGCCCCCCCTTTCGACAAACTTGCTCCTAGGGAGGCAAAATATATGTTTGTTGGCTACTCCCGTACGCAAAAGGGGTATGTTTGCTACTCTCCTTCTGAGGGCAAGCTAGTCGTCTC
Source organism: Platanthera guangdongensis (assembly GCA_039583875.1). Taxonomy (NCBI): domain Eukaryota; kingdom Viridiplantae; phylum Streptophyta; class Magnoliopsida; order Asparagales; family Orchidaceae; genus Platanthera; species Platanthera guangdongensis. The sequence goes on from CM077165.1 coordinate 62,510,821, forward strand.
GACAGATGTCACCTTCTGCGAAGATCAGCCCTTCCACTTACCATCCCCCACACTGTCTTCCTCTCCTCCTCTTCCCCGGCCTATCGTACCTATCACGCCCTCTTCTCTGCCATCTCCTTCCTCCTCTCTCTGCTGACAGCGTGGCTTTCCCTTCTCCAGCTTAGCCGCCGTGTTGTGCAGCCTGTTCTTTTTTAGCCGCTGTCTCCGTCCTCGTTCTCTCGTGGCTTCCACGTTTCCTCCTCCTCTTCTGCGCTCTTTTATAGTCTTCCTTCTTCTCTCCCGTGGATCCACCCTCTCGCGTTTCTTTCTCTTCCCGCTTATCGCGACCTCTCTAAAGTCGCCGTGGTTTATCTTTCTAGTTGTACAAGTCACTGCGGTTTCTTCATCTTTTCTCGCCTCAGTCCGCATCTAGGTCGTGGCATCTCACCTTGCCGCTGGTGGACTCACCTTGACCGTGCGGACTCCTCTTCTGACCTCTTGACCACTAGTCGCTGCGACCTGTCTTGTCGCTAGCGGTCTCTCCTCCTCCCTTAGCCCCATCCTGGTCGCGACCTTCCTTGTCGCTGGTGGACTCGCCTTGACCGTGCGGACTTCTCTTTTAACCGCTTCACCGCTGGTCGCTGCGGCCTGTCTTGTCGCTAGCCGTCTCTCCTCTTTCCTTAGCCGCATTCTGGTCGTGACCTTCCTTGTCGCTGGTGGAAACCGCCTGTTCTCTCGTCTGACAGCGCGACTTTCCCTTCTCTATCTTAGCCGCCGTGTTGTGCAGCCTGTTATTTTCTAGCCGCTGTCTCCGTCCTCTTTCTCTCGTGGCTTCCACGTTTCCTCCTCTTCTGCGCTCTTTTATAGTCTTCCTTCTTCTCTCCCGTGGATCCACCCTCTCGCGTTTCTTTCTCTTCCCGCTTATCGCGACCTCTCTAAAATCGCCGTGGTTTATCTTTCTAGTTGTACAAGTCACCGCGGTTTCATCTTTTCTCGCCTCAGTCCGCATCTAGGTCGTGGCATCTCACCTTGCCGCTAGTTGACTCACCTTGACAGTGCAGACTCCTCTTCTGACCTCTTCACCACTAGTCGCTGCGACCTGTCTTGTCGCTAGCGGTCTCTCCTCCTCCCTTAGCCGCATCCTGGTCGCGACCTTCCTTGTCGCTGGTGGACTCGCCTTGACCGTGCGGACTTCTCTTTTAACCGCTTCACCGCTGGTCGCTGTGGCCTGTCTTGTCGCTAGCGGTCTCCCCTCTTTCCTTAGCCGCATTCTGGTCGTGACTTTCCTTGTCGCTGGTGTGTCCGCCAAGACCGTGCGACTACTTCCCCTGCTCTCACTGGGGCTTCTGCCCAGGATCCGCCGTCCACTACCCGCCAAGATATCGATGAGCTCCGCATCCAACTCCACTAGCTACAGGGTGCCCTCGGCCGCTCCTCCGGCTCGGTTGCATCTTTCTCTGCGGAAGGTATAATCTCTCTCTCTCTCATAGCCCCCACTGGATCGTCGATTCCGGCGCTACTCAACATATTACCTCTCAGAAGCCCTCCCAGTATCTCCGGACGGCTCATCCTCCGTGTATCACTGTGGTCAATGGTGACACCCTACCGGTCTCTGGCGCCGCTGCTCTCCAGCTTACCCCGGTCCTTTCTCTTTCCTCGGTTCTTCACGTTCCGGGGTCTTCTTTCAATTTACTTTCTGTTAGTCGCCTGACGCACGACCTTGACTGTTGCATAACCTTTTCTCCTTCTTTTCTTATGCAGGATCGTCGCACCCGGAGTATCATTGGTAGGGGCAGCTATTGAATGAGCTCTACATCTTGGATATCCCACCCACTCTTCTCTCCGCCGTCTCCACTATCGATTGGCATCGCCGCCTTGGGCATGCTCCCTTTCCGATTCTCAAGCGGGCTCTTCCTGATATTCCTTTAAAAGAGTTTTCTTGTGAATCTTGTATCTACGACAAACAACATCGTTCTTCCTTCCCCCCTGCTTGTACCAGGAGTAGTACTATTTTATTTTTAGTTCATTCTGATGTATGGGGCCCTTATAAACTCCCTAGTATATTTGAATTTCGCTATTTTGTCACATTTATTGATGATTACTCGCGTACTACATGACTATATTTACTACATGATCGTACCGAACTTACATCTGTGTTTCGTGCCTTTCTAACTGGGATGCGTACGCAGTTCGCCACCCCTCTCAAAATCCTCCGCGCCGATAATGCTCGCGAGTATACTGGTCACACCTTATACGATCTCTGCACCGAATTTGGCGTCATCCATCAAACTTCGTGTGTGTATACTCCTCAGCAAAATGGGGTAGACGAACGGAAGAATCGCCATCTTCTCGATGTTGCTCGGTCCCTCATGTTTCAAATGCAGGTTCCGATCGAATATTTGAATTTTGCAGTCTCCACAGCCTGTCATCTCATCAACCGCCTACCCTCGTCTGTTCTTGGCTTTGCCTCACCTATCCAACTCCTCTATCCTTCCACCAACCCCACCTCTCTCACCCCGCGGGTCTTCGGGTGTGTTTGTTATGTTCATCTTCTTGGCCTCCCCTTCTGACAAACTTGCTTCTATGGCGGCAAAAATATATGTTTGTTGGCTACTCCCGTACACAAAAGGGGTATGTTTGCTACTCTCCTTCTGAGGGCAAGCTAGTCGTCTCGGCAGATGTCACCTTCTGCGAAGATCAGCCCTTCCACTTACCATCCCCCACACCGTCTTCCTCTCCTCCTCTTCCCCGGCCTGTCGTACCTATCACGCCCTCTTCTCTGCCATCTCCTTCCTCCTCTCTCTCACCCCCCTGTAATACCCCAAAAGGAGTAGGAGGTAACAGGCTAAAAACAAAAGTTGAACTGAGTTCGGCGAATGTCGAACAGAGTTTGACGGACGCCGAACATAGTTCGACGAAAACGTCGAGCAGAGTTCGGCGAGTGTCGAACAGAGTTCGACCGTTCGACGAGTAGGGTTCTGTTTTGTATCCGTTCGACGAACTCAAGCCCGTTCGAGAAAATCAATTCCGTTCGACGAATTTCGTTCGACGAACTCAATCCCGTTCGACAAATTTCGTTCGACGAACTCAACCCCGTTCGACGACTTGTCGGAATAAGATGTCGTCGAGTGGCGACTCGTGTCAGATGGCTGGTGAGCGGCCAGTGAGCGGCGTTGACTTTTTAGCTCAAATCTCGGCCTTTGCTTTGTTTTGAAGAAGAGATCTTGTGGCTGGGATTAGTCCCGAATCCACTGAAACAGAGAAGGATTGGAAGGAGGTTTCATTTTTTTTCTCTCTCTCTTCATCTCTTGATTTTCCTTGAGTAAAAAGTAAGAAGAAGCTAAGGAGGTGCTGGGCTGAGCTTTGTGAGCTCGCTGAAGGAGATCTTGTGGTCGGAAGCCAGATTTGAGGCTAGATCCGCAAAGGGGAAAGTGAGGCGCTCACTTCCATCCGCATAGAAAAGCTTCGCCTTGGCTCGGAAGAGAACTACAAGGGTAACGAGTTTCTCCCGGACAAGTGAAGTCCTCAATATGCATATTTGCATGGATCCCCTCACCAAAAGGTGAAAAAGGGTGGATTCCAATGGGAATATCGGTTTGATCCCCACATATTCCTGCATATAGATCCAGAAATGTAGAGTATGAAATAGGCATGCTGTGAGAAGCCCATTTGGACAAGTTGATCTGGATTGATGATGTTTAACTTGCGTGCCGGAGAAGACTCCGTGAATATGCGAGTGATGTACGTGTGAAATCCGGGGTCCAGGGGTGTGCAGGATGTTACACCATAATACTGAAAGTATTTCCAGGAAAAGACCCAGAAAAGATCCCAGTCTGGAGAATTGTGGATGTCGCCCGGCGACAGTGACTGTCGCCGGCGATAGCTCCCAGGGAGCTAGTGCTGTGAGGCCTGTCTCGATGAGACCTGGGGGCCATTGTATGCAAAGATGTGAGCTTAAATTACCCAGCAATGGTGGGTACCAGCCTGAAATGGTAAATGATGAATTGTGCCGTGGAGGTCAATTACCGTGCCATCAAGTTAAGTACCTCTGAACGACAGAGTCGTTAAGTACCTCTGAACGACAGAGTCGTTAAGTACCTCTGAATGGGCAGTTGGTCGTTAAATTAATTACCTCTGAACGACGTCGTCGTCAAGTTAAGGACATTTGAACGACAAAGTTAACCGTTAAGTCGTGGACCTCTGAACGGTGGTGATACACGGGAAGACGTGTACGCCGAAAATGTGTCCTGTGTGTACGGGGCGTGTGGCCGTTGGGCTTACGTCTGTGGTGAATGGTGCTTAAATTGCACTTTGTAAATGTCACGATATATATGATGCCTTATTTGCAGGGATGGAGAAATGCTGCCCCGAGTAAGGGGTGAGATCGTTATAAATGGGTCAGCAAAATGCTAACCGTTGCTTTGTTTGCCACGGTTTGGTTGACCCTTTTGTGCAGGTGCAGGAGAGCCAAGTGGGAAGTAGCGGGCTGAAGCCCAGGTGCTGCAATTGGCTAGCCCTTGAAGGCCCAAAAGCGAACATTTACTGTCTTCATGTGTGGCCGGCCTGCGTGCCGAAATATGAAACCACTTTTTGAGTAAATGAAACAGTTGTAATAAGGCTACGACCGAAATATGTGTTATATATCTATGTATATCATTCATGTTGTGTAGTGGACATTCTTGTACAATATGAGTTCATAAACTAAAATGCTTCCGCTAGCACGCTCTGAGTTATGGTGCGTTCATCATTGAACTTGAATTTGGAAACAACTTGTAATCTCCTTACCTATTCATAATATATGGCGTTGGGCCCCGGCCGGACCTTCTGTCATATGCTATACGACGGATGGGGGCGTTACACCCCCCTCGTTTCCTCCGCCCCTCATCCGTGTCTACAATCGTCGTCGCTCCAAATATGATTCCCTGCACCAGCTCCCTGCTCCCAGCGACACCTCGACACCGGCAGATCCAACTCCCGCCTCTACAGCTCATCCTTTGGCCAACTACGTTTCTCTCCATCGGCTGACTCCACCTCTCTCCGCCTTTCCCACCTCTCTTTCCTCTATTTCTATTCCTAACACTGTGCAGGAAGCGCTTCAACACCGGGGGTGGCGAGCGGCCATGAACGCTGAAATGCGGGCTCTCTGGGCTAACCGGACTTGGGATCTGGTTCCTCTTCCTGCAGGCCAACACTGTGTTAGTTGCAAGTGAGTCTTTGTTGTTAAACATATGACGGATGACACCGTTGAGCGTCTAAAGGCCCGCCTCGTGGCCCGGGGTTTTACTCAGCAACATGACCTTGATTATGAGGAAACCTTCTCTCCGGTGGCCAAATTGAACACGGTCCGCGTTCTTCTCTCCTTGGTTGTTCATCGTCATTGGCCTCTTTATCACCTGGATGTTAAGAATGCCTTTCTCAACGACGATCTGCAGGAGACTATTTATATGCACCAACCTCCCGGGTTTGAGACCACGGGGGAGTCTCGGGTCTGTCATTTTCAGAAATCTATTTATGGTCTCAAACAGTCCCTGCGCGCTTGGTTTGAAAAATTCAGCAAGGTTGTCTGTGATATTGGCTTCATTCGGAGCTTGGCTGACTTTTCTCTTTTTACCCGACACCGGTCAACCAGAACTGTGATACTACTTCTCTATGTTGACGATATCCTCATTATTGGCGATGATACTACAGGGATACAACATATCAAACAACAGTTGATGCCGGCGCCCTGATGGTCTTGTGTTATACCAAAGTAAGTATTGTATGGACCTCCTTCATGATGCCGGCTATTCTGGGTACAAACCTGCGGATACTCCTATGGATGCTAATCACAAGTTCTCGGCTCACAGCTCTGACTCCGATAAGCTGCTTTCAAATCCGGAATACTATAGACGCTTGGTTGGGAAGCTGATTTTTCTTACAGTTACTCGACTAGACATTTCTTTTGCCGTGGGAGTTGTGAGTCGTTTTATGCATGCCCCTCGGACATCTCATCTTCAAGCTGTCGAGTGCATTCTTCGATATCTCAAGAACGCTCCAGGACAAGTGCTTGTGTACAAGCCATCCACATCTCTATCTCCTGTGGCGTACTCTGACGCTGACTATGCAGGATCCATTGATGATAAGCGTTCCACAACTTGTTTCTGTACCTACTTTGGTGGACATCTCATAACCTGGCGTAGCAAGAAACAGACTGTGGTTGCTCGCTCCTTTGATGAAGCCGAGTACCGGGCTATGGATGCTATTGTTTTCGAGTTAACTTGGCTTGAGAGCCTTCTGGGAGACTTGGGTGTTCGTCTCTTATCACCGACGACCCTATTTTGTGATAGTCAAGCAACAATACATATTGCCAAAAATCCGGTCTTTCACGAACGCACAAAGCATATTGAAGTTGACTGTCACTTTATTCGGGAAAAAGTACAGTCAAAGAAGATAGAGTTGTAACATTTTCCTGCTACAAATCAAGTTGCTGACATCCTGACTAAAGCTCTCTCCCGGCCGCTATACTAACAGTTTTTATCCAAGCTTGATGCCTACGACTTATACGCTCCAGCTTGCGGAGGAGTGTTAGAAAAGCCTTATTAAGGGCCCATCTAGGGGCCCATTTTTCTCTTTTTCCTCTCTTTGTATTAGTCCCACATCTTGGATTGGGATCTCTCTCCTTCCTCTTTTCCTATATAAATATATTCATACTTGTAATTTATCATTCAAGAAGTATATACAAGGTTTGAGGCCTCTCTTTACAAAACAAAATAGTTTGCAGTGTTGTTTTTGTGGTGCAAAACCAACAAAGCCGCGCCGCATCGTTTTCTTCGAGAGGGCATGATATTTCAATTATCGCCAATAAGTACAAGTTACTTTAATTTTTTCAAGAATGTACGAGTAAAATTGAAAATACATTATATAATAGTGTACAAATCGAAACTGTACCGCAAAAAACGACTCCAAACCGCACCAATGTCAAACCACACTGCACAGTTTTGGTGTGATGTGATTTTGTTTGGTCCAAAACCAATCTCTTTTAGTGCGATTGCGGTTTGGATCAAACCGCGTCAGTTTCACTCATACTAGTAAATATAAATATTATAGATAGATTGTAGAAAAATAACAATATAATAAAATTATTATTTTTAATAAATTATAATAATAAACGGGTTGCAGTTCGGTTCTGCTGCGGTCCGGTTTGGATCGGGTCTAAAAATCTTGGAACCGCTTGAGACTTGTATGTTGCGGTTCCGGTTCCGGTTCCGGTTCCGGTATGGATAATAAAATGAAAGAACCACACCCGGACCAATGATGTTCACGGTTCCAAAATTCAAACTGGAACCCAAATAATTCGCGAACGGTTCGGTTCGGTTTTTTGCGGTTCCGGTTCAATTCCGGTTCGGTTTTCGGTGTTTGGTTTTAAGTGACAGCTCTATGCACATGCGATGTTGTCCGATCATATATGGTGTATCTAGATGGTTATGCAGGAAGAATTGTAAGTAAACTAGCATGTCATCCAAAACACAAGCACATACTTTCAGAGCACTGGAGAATTATTGGTCATAATGGACTGGAAGGTAGCGGGGGACATTGGACAGTGCAAACAACATGACAAAAACTTATAATGGTTGTCGTGCGTGCAAAAAACTTTTTTGTGATGTAGTCGGGATGAACTCATATTATAGTAACCCGACTTTTCGGCCAATTTACATAAGCGTGTTACTCCCCAAATTTTGTCTACCAAGTCCATTATCTCGAGTAGCGGGTAATTATTTGAAATAGTCCCCCGATTCAGCACACGATAATCCATGTAGAAATTCTAATTGTCATTTTTATGCACAAAGAGGATGATGATGGAGGAGCTGACACTCAAATGGATAATGCTAAACCCTCAGCATCTCAAACATGAGGCGCTCTCTCTTCTTTCTGACATGGACAAACCAATATGGCTGCACATAAATGGATCTGATGTGTGTATGGAGGGAAATATTGCTGTCTTCCACCCGGTGGGACGGGCTCGGTAGCTCAGTGAGCACACTAGTAAACTTCTTAAGTTGCTGACATAAATGTTGCTTCTGATGGGAAGGTAAAGCATTGTATGAAGGAAGGGTCACATGTGAGGAAGTGTTCTGTCGCAAGATTGTGCCATCATCCATCTGCAGAGTTTTCTGCAGAGATAAGAGTGGTGCTATGGTGCACGCAAGTGAAATGTCTCCCTGAAGCGGGACTTGATGACCATGTGTATTTCTATACTTATGAAAAGGTGGTGGTAAAGATATTTTGGTTGGGCATATGTACATAATTTGGGCAATGTCAAAGTTAATGTGTTGCGATGTGGACCATCAACGAAGCCACGCACACAATTGCGATGTGGACTTGCACTGCACCCACATTCACATTCACTACATCCACATCCACTACACCCCACATCCACCACACCCTCATGCACTATAATGTTTGGTTTCGATGTAGACTTGCATGGGGTTGACGACCATAACCGAGGTATACTATGAATTTAGGCGATGACTCCGCTAGAGACGAGTTAGCTAATCTTGTGAGATGAAGTTGTGGCAGCCCTGCTCTTGATCATAATTAGTTTCAGTAGCAAAAATTTTACCCTGGTGTTTCATGGTTCAGGGGCTAGGCATACCCCCAACCAAAAATCAAGTGTGGACGACATAGTTTAGAATGGTGCTATCAGTCATCTAAGGTCTATCATGCAATCTTTAAAGACTCAAAATGTGACATCGTAATCTCCTCGTGATCCCCAATCAAGGTTCACAACTCTTTAATTTGGCATTTATGGGTGGGTGAAAAGGTCTGCTTACAATAGAAGCATATGCCATTTCTTCCAAGGTCGTTCTATCTTGGATAGAATGGTGGTGTATAACAGAGTGGCTCTACGCCATAGTTGGTGGAAGTGGAGGCTTATGGTTTGGTTGATGAATGTTTAATGTGAGTGTCAAGGAGGGTGGTTGGGAGGTGATGGAAAGCTCGCAACCTACCGATGAGGTGGATGAGCCATGTAATTGACTGATGGTCAAAATTTAAATTCAACTTCTGTCAAGCGAGTTGTGTGTCGGTTTATGGAGGTGGGGTGGAGGTAGCAGAGATAGCACTTATGTGGGGATGGAGAGCCTGCATGAAGTAGACCTATTGTAATTTGATGGAAGACCTAGAAGATGGGTGACATTCTTTATGAACTTGTTCAAATACTCATGAATTGTGTTGTATTGCTCCATGACTGTGGAGCTCTACCGCGTTGCTCGCGTAGCAATGGTTATAATATTGAACACGAGCTTGCATTAATGATGACCTAATTACGGATGGTGTAGACTAGTAAGCATCGGGGATAGTGTAGGGATCATACTGACAAGCGCAAGAGAGACTCGTTGGCCTTTAGGGATGCCATGGTTCTACAAGAATCGCTCAACACAAACTATAATCTCGTGGGATCCTTCTTATTGCAGTAAAGCGCATTGTGATGCTGGGACAAATGAGGAGCTACCTTGGTGGTGGTGTTCTGCCACATTAGGATTGATGGATCTTCCTAAGGTAGAGATCGTAAGATTGGGTGTGATTAGTGAAAATGCATAGAAATTGTTGCAGCATGCTGTTCTGGGAGTGATGGCACTCGCCGATGCACACTTCAGGGACATCATGGGGAGGACATAATTCATCCACCAATTTTTTGATGATGCCAAATCGTTCACGGCTTAAGTGCATGACCTGATGGGTGTTATGGGTGAATGATGAGCAGTGCAAAATAAGATATAGATGGGATTTTCAATGTGATTATTACACAGAGGCAACATGCGATATGGTAGGTTTGACCATGTTACGACTACAACCGACTGTAGTTGATCGAGCAAGTGAGAGAAGAATTTTGGATAAGTAAATAGCGAGAGAAATTCACTGCTAGAGACTGATTAACTATCTTGGGCTCAATTCCTCATTCATTCAAAGTTAATTCAACAAGGGTACATGTGTGCTCTTTGTAGTTCTTGTCCATCAGCCATACTTTGGAGATCACACAAGAAATCATAACTAAAAGCCTTAAGGAAACAAAATACACTGAAATGCATAATCATGCTGTGGGGTCCTTCGTGGTCGTCAGGCCCAAGAGTATACTGGCCAAACCTTATTAGAAATTCTTTTGCTTTGACCCACAATAACGGATATCATATAGGTCTCTGGCATCTTTCCATTGAACATCAACTTCTATATATTAAACTGTATTGAATAATGTTGGCATTAGCAGTATATTGATAATATGTAGTCTCCCAAAGGATATCCCATGAAGTGAGAAGAATCAGGGCCGCATTAGTTATTTTTTTTAATATGAATCTATTGATTAATAAAGTTTCTTGTTTGTCTTATTAGCCAAGCCTCTTAAAGGAGATATGTGCAACATGAGAGGCATCCTATATTGTAGACTTGCAATTGGCCTATTGTTGGGTGAGGGAACAAATCCTCTATTGGATTTTGGTGAGAGCATGCCACTCGAGGTTTAATGCAACTGACTATCTCTCTATGCTATCATCTCTTTATTATCGCAGTAGTAACAATTGGCCCGACTTATCATTTCCTATCACTGCACGTGGCCGATTTCTAAGATTTTTCCAGCACTTACTCTTTTAACCCGTATAAAATGCACAAAATGGTGGTCTCCATGTATGCCAATCTCGATTGTATAGGCCGTACCTTATCTGAGTAATACACCTTTTGCGTGGCATCCATGACCACGTCTCCCCTCTCATCATGGAGAGACTGACACCATCAGCTTTACCCATTTCCCCATGGCTCACTATCCCATCTCCCTCTGTCACTGCAACTACGTCCCTGCCATTAACTGTAAGGTTTGTTGGAGTATGCGTTCGACATTACTTAGTTTGAGAATGACAAATTCCTATTGTATTTGATCATTGTTTGTTTATAGTGTGCAAAAATAACAAGTATAATTCCCCTATCAGTGTGATGCGGATAATTGAAGACATTCTTTGGATTTGGCGATATCGCACGATAGAACACCATCACCAACAATAGCTCGGGTGATGTCAGCCTTGCATTAGCCATGTCCCACACGATCTAGCCACGACGCGCATGTTTTTGCGATATCTCCAGGCAAAATACCTATCACCGGTGGTATCTCCACGGTTTGGCCACGATCACCGTTTCAATCAACCACAATCTCTTCGATGTGGGACACGTGGTAGCACAAGAAGATAACGTCAACGATATCATTATTGCCGGCGGTAGCGACATAGTTTTATAAAAAGCTGTGAATTCGTGGGATCAAGTTTACACCTCCTGGAGCTTTCATTCTCACGTACCCTCTGCCCATTCATCTCCGAATTCAGATAACTCCCAACTTCCTTCAAAGTTCAAGTGCAAAGAGGAGACTTTCGTGTGCTTCAACTCCGACGATCTTCACAGCGTTTCATCATCTCCTACAGAGTTCTGCACTAGAGGGAGTTTTTAAATTCAGATTTCATTTTGTATTCTTTCTTTATTTTTGTGATGGTAGAGAATTCACTGTCTTGTGAGTAGCGATTAGGTCCTTGTGCGGCTTATTAGGTAATTCGCTGCTTTGTGTGTAGCGACCAGGCCTATGTGAGATCTAGGGGGAGGCTAGATGTCGTTTCTAAGAAGAGATATGCTATAGCCGGACTGTCCTTGGGAGGACTGGTGAGTATATGGAGATTAAATTTAGCAGTACAAGAAGGACAGACGACTTCGTTATTAAGTTGGGTGATCAAGATATTTCCCATAGTGAGTGTTTTAAATATCTTGGATCAATAGTTCAAAAAGACGGAGGTATTGATAAGGATGTGACACATAGAATCCATGCGGGTTGGTTGAAGTGGAGAGGCGCATCAGGGATCTTATCTGATCGTAAAGTACCACTAAAATTGAAAGGAAAAATTTATCGTACTGCAATTAGACCCACGATGCTCTATGGTTTTGAGTGTTGGGCAGTGAATTGTGTACATGAGCCAAAAATGAGAGTTGCGGAGATGAGAATGCTTCGGTGGATTTGTGGACACACGAGATTGGATAAAATTCAGAATGAAAGTATCAGGGATAATACAGGAGTAGCAACAATTGCAGAGAAGATGCGAGAAGCTCGTCTAAGATGGTTTGGACACGTACAAAGGAGACCATTAGAGGCACCTGTTAGGCGTTGTGAGAGTCTAGTCACTAGGCATGCTAAACGAGGGAGGGGTAGAGCAATAAAGACTTGGAATGAAACTATAAGGAAAGACATGATGCACTTAGGCGTTAGTGACAATATTGTTAACCCAGAAATCGGTGATCCCTCCCAAGGTGGCCAGCTTGCTAGTCGCGGCCTGCTCCAAGTTCCCCCTGGAGGTCGCGACAAGTCCAAGGATGGGTGGACAGACTTCTTTGTCCGCTCAGGCCGCGCGGCTAGGGCGGTCTCCCCGGTCTGACCGCCCAGGTCGCGCAGCAGCGCTTGTTCTGCAGGGGCTGCAGACTGCTTCCTCAGATGCCCCTGCAGGCCGCGCGGTTTGATCAGCTAACCACGCCCTGGTTCTCTTCATTCCGACAGGTGGACCACCCAACCAACTGTGGCGGGCTCGCATCGCCATCCGCACAGACCGCCACATCACCAGGCGACCTGCCTCCAGGTCTCCCAAAGCCACGAACTTCAGGTCGCCGATCAGGCGACAACTCTCCAATCGCCCGCCACCGAGTGCGACCTGCTTCGCCTCGCTCTTCCCGGCAGACGGCTTCCCGCCTTCAGCAAAGGCGGCGACCTGCTCCTTCAGTCTGCCAGGTCGCCCCGTCGACCAGCTCATCCACTTGTAGTTCGCGGACTCGATCTCAGTCCGCCAAGGAGCGTGGACTTGCTCCTCTCCGCCAACTCATCCTGTCCTCCGCGGGCTTGGCAGACTAGTTATGTCATTCAACCCTTCAATCCGCCTGACGGACTCCAGTAGGAAGGCGACCTGCTTTATCCAGTCCGCCAGGTCGCCAAACTCACCATGCAACAAGCCTCTAGCAGAGGCGGACTCGTCTCGTCCGCCGCGGGCTGGGCGGACTCTCCCAGTCCGCCACTTGGCCCTGCAGCTTTCCACAAGGCACCCTTCCCTGCAGCAGAGGCGGACTCGCTTTGCAGTCCGCCGCTCAGCTTTCCGGCCTCTTACCAGCAAGAGGCAGACAACTCTTCAGCCTGCATACCTTGGCGCGGGCTCGCTCAGAACAACATAAGCGGTTTCGTCCCAGTCCGCCAATAGTAAGATCAGCTCCAGAAGACAAGTTCCCAGACCGCGGGGCCTGAGGCGGACTCCGCGGACTCAACATCCTGCTCGCACAACTTACCGGCTCACCGGGGGTGACGTTACCAAAAGCCGTTACCTCCTCGGGCCTATAAATAGACCCCCATACCTCTTGTTTGGGGACATGGACATCGACATCGACATCGACACACGCTCAAGGACAGCCGACGACAAGCTCAAGGCATCAATCCCTGCGGACTCCTATTCTCAGCCCGCACGACTTCCTCAGCAGTCCTCTCTTCCTGATCGCGCAGTCTGCTCGGCTTACTTCAGCGAGTTGCGGGATCAGTTAACCGCGCGGCCTGCCGACCTGTCTTCTCAGTCCGTGCGGCCTTCTCTAGCACCTTCTTTCCTTAACCGCCTGCTTCCCACTTTGTACCCTTTATTTGCTTTCCATGTAAAGGTGCAACTCAAGCTGTAACACTGAATATTAATCAAAGGAAAGCCCGTCACAATAGTGACATTTAAGCCGCGGTGGGCGAAGTCTGCTGTTGCCGCTGGTAGAGGCCCCCTCTTCTTCTCAGCTCAACTCTCTCGGCATCAACCTGCAAATACCAACCGTCAAAGTAACCGTCTGCTCGGCAGTTCTTGATCAACCTTCCCTGCCATCTCCGCACTCGGATCAACTTCCTCCTCTCCTCTATCCCCGCAACCCTTGATCAAGCGTTTGCTCCACTCTCGAGCACTCAGAAGTTTTTCCTCTCCTCTATCCCCGCAACCTTCAACCTCATCACCTCATCACCTTGCCTGTGAGACCGAACACACCCGTTAGCTGCTGGTGCCCGCGGCTCCCCTCTCCTCCTCTACTCTCCTGTTTCCGCGCATCAACAGTTAACACACGACCTTCAGATACGAACAGACGGTGAAAACCGACAGTTAGTCATATCAGATCATCAATCAGCTGAGAACTTTTCTCTAAGTCCTGGTGAGGACTCACTCTGGGAAGCCTTGGAGCAATCACACCATGAAAATGCTCAACAATTTCATGCAATCAACCGAACTCTTGCTGCAATCACGCAGCGATTAGAGACACAATCTGCAGCAGCTCCAGTTCCTCCAGTCAATCCAACGCCAATATTGGAGAATCAGCAAGCCTATCCTTCGTCTTACCCGTCGGTCTGTCCTCCTCCTTACACACCAACCTTTCCGCAAGGGCCTGCAGCCCCTTTGCGGCCTCAAAATGATGTTTTTGCAGCTCGTCAAAACTTCTTCCGGAAAGCAGCCCGGGGAAGTCCAGCAAGATTTTTGAACTTTCAGGGAAGTCATCCTTACCCATCAGTTCCTGCCTTTGCTCCTCCTACATCAGCTTTTCCCTTCTATCCTCCTGCTCCTTTTGCAGCTACAACTTATGCTCCCTTCTTTCCTTATGCTGTAGGGGAGCAGAAAGAGCCGTCACCGTTTTCAGAGAATGTTCGACATGAACCAACTCCAGCTAATTTCAGAGAGTCGCAGTTACCAATCTACACTGGAGAGACTGATCCAATGAAGCACCTTCAAGCTTTTGAATCAGCCGTAGCTCTCAAGACTCTCTCAGATGCTACCAAGTGCAAGCTCCTTGTAACAACCTTTGATGAACAAGTGAGGAATTGGTTCTATGGCTTGCGTCCTCAGTTCATCACTTCCTTTGTTGATCTGCGATGGGAGTTCATGCTCAGATTTTCTACTTCAACAAAGAGAAAGGGCGGACCAGAAGCCCTCTTTGAGATCAGGGAACGTGAGAACGAAACTTGGTCTCAGTTTATAGATCGATTTCAGAAAGAGATCTTGGACATTGAGATCGTTGATCAAGAAATGTACCAGGTGGCTCTAATACACGGTCTTCGTGAAGGTCCGCTCAAGTTTGAAGCTAATGTCCGTGCACCAAGAACATATCAAGAGTTGATTGGCCTAGCCAACTCATATATTCGAGGTGAAAAGAGCAACCCCGGCTTCATCTCCAGGCTTATAGCAGAGAAAGATCCTTCTTCTTACAAGCAACCTCCAAGGTCTCCTCGGAAAGATTTCTCATCCCACTCAAGGAAGGGAAGAAGATTTCAACGTCATCGACACTCCTTCCCGGACCATGATCGTGCCCAAGATCAATTGCTACTACTACCAGCTCTATCTTCACAAACAGCCTCGGTTCATCAGCAGCAAGATGATAACTTGCAAGAGTTTGAACTGGACGAGGCCATGCAAGAAGTAAGTCAAGTCATGAAGGATAGGGCTAACTACAAGAGGCCTTATCGACCAGCTGATCAAAGATCTAAAGAATTAGATCCATACTGCGAATTCCATAGAGAACAAGGGCATTCAACTGAAAACTGCCGAGCACTTCGTCAACTGGTACAAATGATGTTAAGGCAGGGTAAGATGCGTGACCTGCTCCCCAAAGATGATCACTCTGATCCATCAACTTCAAAAGGCAAAGAGGTTGCAGACACTCCTTGTTGCTCAAAAGGAGTGAGCCAAATCAGCGAATACCCTGACCTCATTATTAACAATACCTACGATGCCCATGACGAGGGCAAGCTCGGAAGACTATTCGGAGGTTAAAAGGACATCACAGCTCCTCAAAGCACCTCGCAACCATTGCCAGTTACTCTTTACTTTACATGTTTCAAACATTTTCTTTCTAAAAGCACTTCTAAATGTTCATGCATTTCAATAAAGTTTACGTCAGAGATCCCGTACTGACACATTTCCCTTTTTGGAATGCTTCTTCCTCCATTTTCTCTTTTCCAACGAGATCACTGAACCACCGAGACGTCGCCGAGTCTTGCTATAGGCCCCCTCGAGATTGGACTCCGGCGTAAGGCCACAACGACCACATATCGCGGGGAGTGTTCGCATATGTGTAGTGGGAGCTGTCCAACTCTCATGCGGTGGAATACGGGACTTCGGATCCTGGCCGGTATCTGACACAAAGCAGTTATCAAGGGAGGTCTCATGTGTTAGCTCTGCTACGCTTCACAAAGGATACGTTACAGTTACGATGATCTTTATTTGACAAACAGTGACGATCAAGCATAGCCTTGTCTCTTCAATCATCTCACAACTGTGATGGCCGAATACTCTATGGTACTCTCAATCCGTGCTTTCGCGGGGCCCATAACTCCGCTGATCTTTCCACAGACCAGCAATGTTAAAAACCACTTGACGCATCTAGTCTCATTGATCAGCAATGTTGTAACCCGAGGCATGAGAGCAGTGTATCTAACGATCCTTCTCGGGATTTCCTATGCTTTTCTCTTTTGTGCCCTTCTTAAGGATGCGCGGACAGCCCGCTCTAAGTAGGACTATACTCAAAATGACCTTTCTCGGGCAAGCGATGCATAAGTTCCACAGGTGATCTCCTGTGGCAGCATCCGACCTTTCTTGGTCATCTCCGAGTATAGACCTCTTTTTATCAACTGTCTCTTTCACAGGTTAACAGGTTAAATCCGACCTATCAAAAGGATTTGCAACATTCATTTTGCTTACGCTCGTCTTATATGCATTGCTTGCGTGAAACTCTATCAGATGATGATTTACAAGCTCTCTATTACTCTTATCAAATGTTAATAACATCAATCATTGATCAATGAATTTGGTTCTCCTTGATTGACAAGTCATATTATTGGAGTCTAATTAAGATTTTTTCTTCTTATTGATCTGGACTTCATATTAAAGATTTCATGTCTAATCTCGCGAAAAGATCACTATCGTGGTTTGGTCTTCATTCGGTTATTAGCAGAATTCTTCAGACATTCCTTCTGCTATTCGATCACACCTACCTTATCATATCAGCAGTTAGCATTCGCAAGTTTCGTCCAGGTACTTGCAGCTTGGTTCATCATATCATATCCGTTTCGTACTCTTCATTTTGTAGATATTAGCAGATATTAGCAGATATTTGCAAGTTACATACAGGTACTTGCAACCTACTTTTCTTTTATATCTGCTGCTCACTTTTCTTTTTACAGTGATTAGCAGGTATTTGCAAGTCCCCTTCAGGTACTTGCCACTTACTTTTATATGATATATCTGCTGCTCACTTTTCTTTTTTTGCAGTGATTAGCAGGTATTTGCAAGTCCCCTTCAAGTACTTGCCGCTTACTTTTATATGATATATCTGCTGCTCACTTTTCTTTTTTGCAGTGATTAGCAGGTATTTGCAAGTCCCCTTCAGGTACTTGCCGCTTACTTTTATATGATATATCTGCTGCTCACTTTTCTTTTTGCAGTGATTAACAGATATTTGCAAGTTTCATCTAGATACTTGCAGCTTACTTTACTTTCATATCTGCTTCTAACTTCTCTTTTGCATAGGTTAGCAGATACCTGCAAGTTCCATGCAGGTACTTGCAACTTACTTACTTTCATATCCGTCTCTAACTTCTTTTTTGCAGAAACTAGCAGACGCTTGCAAGTCCCATTCAGGTACTTGCAACTCATTTTTCTTTCACGCATACCGCTTACTCTTCCTTTTGCAGAGGATAACAGGTGCTTGCAAGCCTCTATCAGGTACTTGCAAGTTATTATTCTTCTATGCCTTTCTCTCATATTTGTTTTGCAGAGCTCAGTGGAAGACACTCACGTCTTCTCCATTTTGCAAAGGCAACTCAGGTACACACAAGTTGCACCCTCCTTATTTGCCCACATTAACTTTTCCTTTACAGGAAAAAGATAAGCATTCGTAAATTCCTTCTAAGGAGAGACATCAGGTTCTATCTCTCCTTGCCTTCTCCTTTTTCTAAGGGGTGCATCACGATTTTCGTTGGTCTCCTACTTTTTTGAAGTTCCCTTTGGAACTTTAAAAAGTGCGGGGATTATGTTAACCCAGAAATCGGTGATCCCTCCCAAGGTGGCCAGCTTGGTAGTCGCGGTCTGCTACAGGTTCCCCCTAGAGGTCGTGACAAGTCCAAGGATGGGCGGACATACTTCTCTGTCCGCTCAGGCCGCGCGGCTAGGGCGGTCTCCCCGGTCTGACCGCCTAGGTCGCGCAGCAGCACTTATTCTGCAGGGGCTGCGGACTGCTTCCTCAGTCCGCCCCTGCAGGCCGCGCGGTTTGATCAGCTAACCGCACCCTAGTTCTTTTCGTTCCGACAGGTGGACCATCCAACCAACTGTGGCGGACTCGCATCGCCATCCGCACAGACCGCCACATCACCAGGAGACCTGCCTCCAGGTCGCCCAAAACCACGAACTTCAGGTCGCCGATCAGGCGAAAACTCTCCAGATGGCCCACCACCGGGTGCGACCTGCTCCGCCTCGCTCTGCCCGACAGACGACGACCCTCCTTCAGCAAAGGCGGCGACCTGCTCCTTCAGTCCGCCGGGTCGCCCCGTGGACCAGCTCATCCACTTGCAGTTTGCGGACTCGATCTCAGTCCGCCAAGGAGCGTGGACTTTCTCCTCTCCTCCAACTCATTCTGTCCGCCGCGGGCTTGGCGGACTCGTTATGCCATTCAACCCTTCAATCCGCCTGACGGACTCCAGTAGGAAGGCGACCTGCTTTATCCAGTCCACCAGGTCGCCAACCTCACCATACAATAAGCTTCCAGCAGAGGCGGACTCGTCTCGTCCGCCGCGTGCTGGGCGGACTCACCCAGTCCGCCACTTGGCCCTCCAGCTTTCCACCAGGCACCCTTCCCTGCAGTAGAGGCGGGCTCGCTTTGCAGTCCGCCGCTCAGCTTTCCGGCCTCTTCCCAGCAAGAGGCGGACAACTCTTCAGCCCGCATACCTTGGCGCGGGCTCGCTCAAAACAGCAGAAGCGGACTCGTCCCAGTCCGCCAACAGCAAGATCAGCTCCAGAAGGCAAGTTCCCAGACCGCGCGGCCTGGCGCGGAATCCGCGGACTCAACATCCTGCTCGCACAACTTACCGGCTCACCGGGGGTGACGTTACCAAAAGCCGTTACCTCCTCGGGCCTATAAATAGACCCCCATACCTCTCGTTTGGGGACATGGACATCGACATCGACACACGCTCGAGGACAGCCGACGACAAGCTCAAGGCATCAACCCCTGCAGACTCCTCTTCTCAGCCCGCACGACTTCCTCAGCAGTCCTCTCTGCCTGATCGCGCAGTCCGCTCGGCTTACTTCAGCGAGCTGCGGGATCAGTTAACCGCGCGACCTGCCGACCTGTCTTCTCAGTCCGCGCGGCCTTCTCTGGCACCTTCTTTCCTTAACCGCCAGCTTCCCCCTTTGTACCATTTATTTGCTTTCGATATAAAGGTGCAACTCAAGTTGTAACATTGAATATTAACCAAAGGAAAGCCCGTCACAAGAGTGACATTTAAGCTGCGGCGGACGAAGTTTACTGTTGCCGCTGCTAGCGGCCCCTTCTTCTTCTCAGCTCAACTTTCTCGGCATCAACCTGCAAATACCAACCGTCAAAGTAACCGTCTGCTCAGCAGTTCCTGATCAACCTTCCCTGCCATCTCCGCACTCGGATCAACTCCTCCTCTCCTCTATCCCCGCAACCCTTGATCAAGCATTTGCTCCACTCTCGAGCACTCTGAAGCTTTTCCTCTCCTCTATCCCCGCAACCTTCAACCTCATCACCTCATCACCTTGCCTGTGAGACCGAACACACCCGTTAGCTGTAGGTGCCCACGGCTCCCCTCTCCTCCTCTACTCTCCTGTTTCCGCGCATCAACAAATATGACAAAAGATGGGCACAATGGAGAAAAAGGATCCATATAGCCGACCTCACCATAGTGGGATAAAGGCTTGAGTGTTGTTGTTGCCTCAATTTCAAAGTTTATTGAAATCAACATTTTATGCATTCATTTTTGCGGAATAAAATTATTATTTTGTCATCTCTGAATTTCTATGTCCTTATTTCATATAAGGCTAGGGGTGAGCATAAAAAACCGCAAACCGTAAAAATCGCCCGCACCGCACAAACCGCACAAATATTTAAACCGCACCGCATAGTTTCGGTGCGGTGCGGTTTTGAATTTTTACAAATCGAGCGCGGTTCGGTGCGATGCGGTTTTCGAATCTTGAAAGCCACAAAAACCGCACCGTACCGACTAATTATATATTTTTATTTTTCATAACACGTGACATATCACATACATCTAAATAAAAGTATAACTTATAATTTATTAATTAATATTAGTAATTAACTAATTATATTAGTGCATATAGTTGTTTTCTGGTTTTTCTTCTTGTTTTAGTTGTTTTCCTGCTATTATTAAAAATAATATATCTTATATAATTGTGTTTTTACCCAAATTTTACATCTTATTTTATCTCATATTATCTTTTTTGTGTCAATATATATCGCATGCTAAAAACCGCACCGAAACCGCAACCACACCGCAAAAAACCGCACCAAACCGAAACCGCACCGCGTAATTTCGGTTCGGTGCGGTTTTGCTCTGGCCAAAACTGCGCCCTTGCAGTGCGGTTGCGGTTTGGGCCAAAACCGCACCAAACCGCACCGTGCACACCCCTATATAAGGCTCTATTTGGTTCGGCGTTTTGCCGCTCCGTTTGGGGCAAATGCCGCCAGAAGGCGGGCAAACAAATGAAACTCCGACGGCGTTTGCTCCGTTTCCACCCGCCCGCCTTGTGAAACGCCCAAAAAAGCTCTGTTTGGAGAAGCCACCTCCCCCCTCCGATTCGAACACTCCGTTTCCACCCGCCGGATCGACCCGCCACCGCCGAACCAAATGAAGCCTAAGTGTTTGTAAGAAAAACTGTTTTTATCATTTTAACTATTTGTGTAAAAAAATTCTTAAGTATTTCTTAAAATTGAAAAAGCCCTTATTCACCCCCCTTTAAAGGCTTCATAAGATCCAACACTTGGTATCAGTGGTAGGTTACTGCAAAACGGTTTTACCATCGGGAATAATGTCACACCGTGATTATGCATTTTCTGAGGGGCAATGAATTAGTAGATCATCTTTATTTACTGGAATTGGTTATAATTATTGGAAAACTAGAATGAAATGTTTTTTAATCATTTTAAACATAGATATCTGGAATATGGTAGAATAGTGCTATACTCCCCCTACAATTGTTGTTGGAAGTACTATCATAGAAAAACCTAAGGATAAGTAAGATGACATTGACACGTTAAGATGCAAGAATAATGCAAAAGCTATGGATGCGTTATTTTGTGTGTTAGATAGTACAAAGTTTAATTGGACTTGTGCGTGTGAAATTGCTTATGATATTTGGAATTTACTTGAAATTACTCATGAAGGTATTTCAAAGGTAAAAGATTCAAAGCGATTTTAACTGGAATCTGAGTTTAAGAAGTTCAGAATGGAAGTTGATGAAAATATTGGCTCAATGTAAATTAGGTTCACCAAGATTGTCAATGATTCTAAAGTGCTAGGGAAGAATTTCTCCAACGACGATTTGGTCAGGAAGATTCTTAGATCGCTCCTCCAAAGTTTAATTGTAGAGTGACTGCCATCTTAGAGTCACACGATCTAAAGAAACTTTAAATAAAGTGCCTTATTGGGAATCTTAAAACCCATAAGATTGAGCTGAGAATTCAACAACAAGAGTACAACACGGAGTCGAAGAAAAGGCGTTGACATTGAAGTCAAAGGAGGGCGACAATGAAGCTGATGAGGATGTTGATGAAGACGAGAAAAGTCTGTTTGTTACAAAATTCAAAAGGTTTATGAGGAACCTAGAAAGAAGAAACATTTTTAGGAAATTCTTTAACAAGGAGTCGTTGTTAAGGAAAGGAAAAGGTAAAGTTAGTTACGACGAAGATAAGTAACGACCACCACCAGAGTGCTATCATTATAAAAAGGTTGGACACATCCAGAGTATGTGTCCAAAATATCTGAAAGATCAAAAGGAGAAGAGACACAAAAAAGGAGAAGAAGGTGCTAAAAGCTGAAACGTGCGATGATTCCTCCCCTGAGGATTCAAGTGGATTGAGCTCAAGCAAGGAGGAAAAATCTAACATGTGCTTGATGAGAAAAACAACACGCCATCTGATGATGAATGCAGTGTCCAAAGCGATACTGAAGTATTTTCTCCATCTTATAAAGATTTGTATTTTAAATTTTTACAAATATTTAAAAAATATTGACTTATTAAAATATGAAAAAAAACCTTTATTGAAAGAAAATAAAAAATTATCTAATAAAGTAAAAATATTAGTGAAAGAGAAGATGACTTGGCAAGAGTACGATCACTCTTTGGCAAGGGCAAAAGAATTAGAAGAAACTCTTGCTTAGTCTCATTCTTCCATTGAAACTCTTACTATGAAAAAGGGGGATTTAAAAAGATCTCTTAAATCTTCTCAATCTAAAATTGAAAAAGGAAATAAGACCTTCACAAATCGTTGTGTTATGCTAGTTACAGAAAGTACGACATTAAAGCCTAAGTCCATGTTTTAAATATGGCAATTAAAAAAATTGGAATTGACCAAAAATACCTTGACATGATTTTGGTCAACGAGTGTCATGGATTTGCAAAATTCGGGCTAGGTTTTGTTTCCGGAAGCTATCGCCTGGTGATAACCACTACCGCTGACGATATCAAAAAATTCAAGAAAATTTAAAATTAATAATCAAAGTTTTAATCACTATTCTGCTATTATCTCATCTTCCCGTAAGAGTTCTTAAAGATCACAAAAAAATGTTCATCTCCCTTTTTTAAGTGTGGCAAATGTTATAGATTTGGACACACCACAGGTTCTTGTAGGAAGAAAGGACAAAGTACTTTGAAACAAGTCTAGGTGCCTAAGGTTTCCACCTATTCTATGGGATGAACCTTTTGGGTAGTTGGATCTTTACTCTCATCTCCCTTCTAGGTACTTGACAGAGCAAGAACAAAGATAACGTGTGATACTTGGACTCGGGTTGTTCCAAACACATGACAAACAATAAATCAAAGTTTGTTAGCC
This sequence comes from Platanthera guangdongensis, assembly GCA_039583875.1. Lineage (NCBI taxonomy): Eukaryota > Viridiplantae > Streptophyta > Magnoliopsida > Asparagales > Orchidaceae > Platanthera > Platanthera guangdongensis. The sequence continues at coordinate 62,533,933 of CM077165.1, forward strand.
TTGAAATGAAAAAAAAGATGGATGATGACGTTTAGTGATAATGAAAAAAGAAGGATCATGAGCATCAGCGTTGTGGGTAACAAATTTTTTTCTATTTCAAATGTTTTATATGTTGATTGTTTAAAATCCAATTTAATTTCTTTGAGTCAATTATGTGATAAAAGGTTAAATGTTTTATTTGAATCATCAACAAATTTTTGCAAAATTATAGTTTCTAAAACAAATGATGTTCTTACTGCACTTAGATTTCACAATGTTTATATGATTGCCTTTTATGATCTTTCTCATTCATCTTTAAAATGTTTTATTTCTAAAAATGAGAAATTAGAATTGTGACATATGTGTTTTGTTCACTCTATTATCAAAAGATTAATTAATAAAAGATTTGTCAATGTTAAATGTAAAGTTATCTTCTCTTTGTGCGCCTTGCAAAAAGGGAAAATTTTCAAATATTCATTTAAACATAAAAGTGTTATTTCTACTACTAGATTACTTTAGTTGATTCATATAGATTTATTTGGACCAGTTAGCACGCAAGTTTAGGAGATAGAAAATATACTTTGAAACACTATTCTACTGTTCCTTGTGTAGATTCTAATCACGCAAAAAATGAAGAATAACCCCGTCCTACTTTGGGGCATGAAGATGATGAATTGTTTGGAGAAAAAAGAAGAAGAAAAAAAAGAAAAGAGTATAAGAAACGAAAGAATATGTACCTCTGAGCTTATATATACAAAAGATCATCCAAATGAATTAATTATTGGAGAACCATCAAATGAGGTTAGTACTCGTTCTTATTTACATGATTTATTTTCAAATCTTTGTTTTATATCCTAAATAGAACCAAAAGACGTTTCAACCGCTTTAAATGATGAATTTTGGTTTTTAGCTGTGAATGAAGAACTTAAGGTGATTTAGCGTTTTCGGGCGGAGTTTGGAGCAAACGCCACCGGACGACGGGTAACCAAACAAAGCTCTGTCTATGTTTGCATCATTTGTGCAAGGAGGAAACACCCCCACACCACTCCGTTTCGACCCCCACCTCCCCCCTCCGGTTTGAAATCTCCGTTTGAACCCGCTTGCTCCTCCCGCCACTGTTCAATCAAACGAAGCCTTAATTAATTTGAACGTAATTAGATTTATAAACTTATAGAGAGACCATCTAATCATCCTGTTGTAGGTGTTAAATGAATTTTCAAAAAGGAATTAAATGATGAATCTAGGATTACACGAAACAAAGCTAGATTAATAACACAAGGATATATACAAAACGAGCGGATAGATTTTGATGAAACTTTTGCACCTGTTGCTCGCTTAGAATCTGCTAAATTTTTTTTTGCTTTTGCAAATTTTAAAAGATTTAAATTGTTTCAAATCAATGTTAAAATTATATTTTTAAACGGGTATATTATAAAAGAAGTTTATGTAGAACAACCCCCTGATATTATTAATAAAAAATTTCCTGATCATGCATATAAGTTAGAAAAACACTTTATGGTTTAAAACAAGCGTCTCGTGCTTGGTATAAAATATTAACTTTATATTTATTAAAACAAGATTATAAAATGTGAAGTGCAGATAGTACGCTCTTCATTAAACATGTAAATAATGATTTGATTATACGGTAAATTTATATAAATAATATTATTTTTGGAGTCACTAATGACTCAGTTATCGAAGTTGTTTTTGTTATAAAAATGAATTTGAATTGATCATGGTATGGGAACTTGCATATTTTTAGGATTTCAAATCACTCAACAACATGATGAAATTTTTATTTGTCAATCTAAATATATTCATAATATTTTTAAAAGATTTGGATTTGAAAATTTTAAGCAAACTAATTCTCCTATGAGTGCTTCTTTAAAATTAAGAAATGATGAAAGTGGTGTTTCAGTTGATCAAACTTTATATAGAAGAATGATATGGTCATTATTATATTTGAATGCATCTAAACCTGATATTATGTTTGTCGTTTGTTTATGTGCTAGATTTTTAGCTAATCCCAAAGAATCACATTTCAAAGCGGTTAAATGAATTTTTAGATATCTTATCGTACATTTAGATTAGGATTATGGTTTCTTCATAATGATTCTTTTATTTTACATGGTTATTCTGATTCAGATTATGCTAGATGTTCATTAGATCGTAAAAGCACTAATGACACTTGTCATTTCTTAGGTCGTTCACTTATTTTATGGTCGAGTAAGAAACAGAATTCTGTTTCCCTCTCCACCACCGAGGCCGAATACATTGCACTAGGTAGTTGTTGTGCATAAGCTATATAGATGTCACAAACTTTACAAGACTTTGGAATACATCAACATAATATAGAATTAAAATATGATAACGAAAGTGCTATTGATCTTACAAACAATCCCGTTCATCACTCTAGATCAAAACACATAGATGTCTGACATCACTTTATAAGAGGTTATATTAAAAATGATCCTGTGAAAATAGTTTTATTGGAACTGACTCACAACTTGCAGATATTTTCACAAAACGACTTCCTGATTCACGTTTCACAATGCTTAGATTAGAATTAAAAATCTTAGATATTTCAAGTTAAAATTGTTAAATTTATGTTTAAAATTTTATAGGATTATTTGTTTTATTTTTATCATATTTACAAAAATATTTCTATCTTTTTAAGAAAATTAATTAATAAAACAAAAAGAAATTCATCAAAGTAGAGATCTAAAAGGGGTAAAATACTGCAAATCACATAAATATCAGCAGAAGAGTGCATATAAAATGTCTAGAACATAAAACACAAAATAGAGGATAACTGATATTGCCGACGATAGCGAGATATTGTCGTGAGATACTAAACAGAGGTCCACATACACACAAATCACATGCATACTTCATAGAACCAAAATTCATGCTTTCTTCACTAGTCTCTGACTGTTCTTCACTCAAACTTTGTCCACTATCTCTTTGTCCTCGAGTGGATCACATTGAGTGTCGAGGTGAATCCACCACTGGATTCTCCCTCTTCTGTTCTTCTGCTGGTGTAGGTTTTTTCTTAGAACTTCCAATGAGGAACTTAAGCATCGTTTGTATCCTAGTCAAGTTCTTTATGACTTCCACTTCATGCTCTTCAACTGACTCTTGTAGGTCATGGATTTCCTTATGAAGAGATCTTGCTCGTGGAAGTGGCAGTCTCGTAGAAGTAGATGGTACATTCTGAGCTGGTGGTAGCCATATCGAACCCGTGGAGTATATGGCAGGGACATTATCATTCATATAGAAATCCTGAATAATCCAATGATACTTCCGACAAAGGATCCACTGTATGATACATCCCAATGAGAGTGTATTAAGCCTTTTTTTCAAAGGATCCTTTATCCTATAAGTATATCGAATTATTGATAATATCAAGTCTGTCACATCAAATTTCTGATGCTCTAATATATGATAAGTCACTAAATTAACTGTGCAGTGATCGTCTTTTTGTCACCTGACTTGACCATAATTCTATGTCTCAATATATCTAGTATAATGTATGCATCTGGTGCCAACGTGGAGGTATTTTGAATCAAAGTTTTTGAGTTCTTTCTATTCAGCGCTAGATTCAATAATGTTCAATCTCTCTCTTTTCGATAGTTTTCAGCCACATCCAAATAGTGTTCTATTTCTATCAGACCAAATTCATTTCTCAAATCCTCGTGTGTGATTTCAACTATCTCTCCTTGCAATTTCAATCTCACACCTCCATTTAATTCTGAATCTGATGGATTTTCTAAGTGGATGTAGAAGTCTCTCACTAGTGCAGTTGAAAACATGTCAGGAATAATTACTGACATTATACCTGACACAGTGAGCATATTATATATGTGAGCATGCTCAGCTAGGTCGAACTCCATATCTGCTACGCCAATTGTTGCCTTTTCTATACCAGAATACGGCTGATACGATGATTGAGGAATGCTAGACGTACTCTTGCATGCTTTTGCTCCAAAAACCATTTCCTGCACCAAAAATTAAAATTCATTATTGAAGGCGATATGCTTACCGCCGGGCGATACCCCGACGAAGCCTACTTTTTATATTTTTTTTCAAATTTTTTATAGATCTTGACTAATTATACTTCAAAATTAAAAAAAATCACTCTAAAAATTTAGATCTTGACAAAATTAACTAAAAACTATGAGATCTTAAAATTTATCACTAAAGATGAATTCACTATTCATCTTCTTCCTCATCTTATTTTGATTTTTGAAAACTTTCTGCTAGATCTAACATAAATTTCCATTGTTTATCTAAACAACATCAGATCTAGGAAAAACTATCCTAAAATTTCCTTTTTACAAAAAATATTTTCAAGATCTATTCGTCCTACTCTTCCAAAGTCAGCAAAACTCCGTGAAAATGGCATCTAAGCAAAGAGGACCACTCAATTTTGGATCTAGAGGAGAAGAAATTTTTTTTCAAAAAAACCAGGTATATAACTCAGATCTGGTGATTTTGCCGGCGAAACGATGGATTTCTCCCGATAGGGCTTTGGGAAAGTGAAAGGCAAACTCAGATCCCGAATTAGATCGGGCCTTTTATAACAAGAGATATCACCGACGATATCTAAATATCGCCGCGATATCAAATATTTCACAAAAATAAAGTAAGTATTTTTTAGCTTTCTTTTAATAGCGCACCTTGTTTAATTTTTTTAAAAGTCTTATCCATATTTGTTTTTGTTTCCTCTTCAACAATATGTAAAAATTCCTTAAAAATATTACAAAAAATTGATTTTTTGGTTTAATTTATTTTTATTTCAACATTGGAAATATATAAAGAGTGCTTACACCGAACTTACATTTATCATTTAAAGAGTGCTTACATTGTCTAATTTTATTTTCAAGTTTCATAAAACATTATTTTGTCTTATCATGCCTTGAATATCTTATATTATGCGATGAAATTGTTTGTAGTATATGCGTAGAATTGTTTTCGCATGCCTCTAAGAATGAGTAATGTTTTATATTTGATAGTGAAATTGCACTCACACTTTTTGGTAATCTACATGTCTTTAAATTTTATTTGTGCATGAATGTGTAGTATGTTAACATAACCTCTAGAACTACGTAAATAACTTACCTACACGACGTTGAGTTGTAGTTTGCAATTGCTGTTTTTCATGCACTTGTTTTAAGAGAAATGTTGTTTTAAAAAAATAATATCGCCGTTTGCAAAACAAGTGAATTTAAAGTCCCTGATCAATAAAAAAACATAAAATAAAGTAATAAGGAATACTCCACCAAGTACTACTCACTCTCCTGATAAGTCTTAATGAGCATTGTAAGTTTGATCACCTTGGAGAGAATTCTAAATTGTTTTGTGCAAACAAATATCTTTCTATTTTTCTTTTAAAATTCTATGTGCATTGAATTTTTTGGATGTAAGGATATTTGTGTGTATTTAATGTTGTGTTCTTACATTACATGTTTTCATGTGTTTTAATTTATACACTCATATCTTTTATTAAAACAGTAAATGTACACATCATTTTTTTTATAAAACTTTTACTCATGAGAATTGAACCAAAAAACTACTCTATACCATTCTATTTACACTTGAGTAAATGCATTAGAAAACAAAACATAACATTTACAATGTTTATATATACTTGAATTTCAAATTATGATACATTGTATTTGTTTTTCTTTTGTTGATATTTCAAATCATATTTGCATATTTATGACGACGCATCTCATATACTTAAATTTCAAACATCAGAAAATCAAATTAAAAATCATAATCTTGTTCTATTCTTACTTTTTGAAACAAAGTTTCGTTTATGAGTGCTTTCACTAATTTTGCTGTGTTCACTTCATTTACTCTACTTTCTTTTGATAATACCAAAATGAGGAGAATAACTTGAAGAAATCTATTAATTGGAGTATTATAGGGAGATTGTATGTATGAGAGCATCCATATAAGATGAGTTTTTGCACGTTTATCTCGCTTATCATATTCTATAAACAACTCTCGAGTCATAGTTGATTTCTTTCTAAAGGATTTGTTATTATCATAAGGTGAGATTGTTGGAGCATGCGTTCCGCATTCCTTGTTTTGAGAATAACAAATTCCTATTGTATTTGATCATTGTTTGTTTATAATGTGCAAAAATAACAGGTACAATTCCCCTTTCAGTGTGATGCGGATAATTAAAGACATTATCTATATTTGGCAATATCACACGTGATAACACTATCGCCAGCGATAGCTCGGGTGATGTCAGCCTTGTGTCATCCATGTCCCACACAATCCAACCACGACGCGCATATTTCTACGATATCGCTGGGCATTATACCTATTGTCGACGGTATACCCACGATTTGGCCACGATCGTCGTTTTAACCGACCACAATCTCTTCGACGCGGGACACGTGGGAGCACGAGAAGATAACACCTGCGGAATCATTATCGCCGGCGTTATCGAAAGAGTTATAGAAAAAACTTTGAATTTGTGGCATCAAGTTTACACCTCCTGGAGTATTCATTCTCACGTACCCTCTGCCCATTCATCTCCGAATTGAGATATCTCCCAACTTCTTTCAAAGTTCAAGTGTGAAGAGGAGACTTTCATGTGCTTCAACTCCGGGGATCTTCACAACGTTTCATCATCTCCTACAGAGTTCTTGATGTAGGGGTAGGCTAGTGGTGCTCGGAAGCTAGGACCCTAAGTGCACGTGTGAGGGGATATGCAATGAACAGTCGGATAACAACGACTAGTAACGTAAGCAATGAAAATTAGCAACACCACGCAGTTAATCGAAATAAAGAAGCAATTAAATAATTTTGGCAATTTGGCGATGGCTTCCTCCGCACGGAGGGCCTAAGCAAGCGGCGACGACTAATTCCACAACAAATATTAGCGTATAAGACAACAACTACCAAACTATGATCACAATACAAATATAGATAAACAACCAAGTGCAAATGTCAAATACAAACACAATACCATGAAATACTCACGATGCAGTGGGCTGATCCGAGGCGATGGAGGATTTGACGAACCGGATGCAAAACGAGCGATCGGAAGTGGAACCGGAGGCGAAGTGGCGATGGCTGCCTTCGGCGAAAAGTAGCGGTAATGGATGGTAAAACAGCGGATCCGACCACAAATGAGTAGATCCGGGCCGGGGGTGAATAGATCCGATGATTTGGAGCGGATCCGAACAAAAATTTAAGGTTTGGGTGGAGGGGATAACGGATCGGAGGGAAGGTCCCTTGGGTGGCCGGTTTTGGAGGGAAAGAGGGGGCAGAGGGGGCTGGGGAAGGAGGGCTGGCGATGGTGGTCGGCTGCAGGAATACAGCAAGCCTATGGATTTTGTGAATAGTGAATTAAATAAATGAACAGTGAAATCAATAGTGAACAGTGGTGTAATCTGGACAACAACCACTGCTTTCGGGGGCTGGAATGGGGCTGTTGGGAGGGGAATTTTGGGGGTCTCCGGCGGTGGAAAAGGGGGGGAGAATGGCTGGAAAATGATGGAGGAGGTTGGGGGTTACCTTGGGGAATATTTGGCTGCCTAGGAGTCGTCACCTAGGGTTCCACGACGTCGGCACCGGGGAGGGATCGCTGGAATCCGGGATTAATCTCCTCCAAATTCTGCAATGGTTTCAAATCAGCCCCCTAGCATCCTATTTATAAGAAAACATAAATTAGGGCATCCCCATCAACGGCTATGATTGGCCGGTGGGTTAGTCCTTGAAATACATCAAAATGAACTCAAAAAAATAAATTAATATAGCGTTTTGACTCGCGGCGACGTCCCGGATGCAACCGCGGAGTCCGATCGGCGATCCGATCAAGTCTTCCTGCGCGAGTACGTGTATGTGGGCCCCGCCTTGCGGCGAGCTCCTCCAAGTGCATCTGATAGCTCCCCATCAGTTCTACACTAGAGGGTGTTTGTAAATTCAGATTTCATCTTGTATTCTTTCTTTATTTTTGTAATGGTAGAGAATTCACTGTCTTGTGAGTGGCGATTAGGTTCTTGTACGGCTTAGGGGATAGTTCACCGCCTTATGTGTAGCGACTAGATGTAGGTAGGATCTAGGGGGAGGCTAGAGGCTGTATCTAGAAAGAGATATGTTATAGCCGGCGATCCTTAGGAGATGGACTGGTGAAGTCACAAAAAAATTTCATAGCCTCGATTTCAAGCTTTATTGAAATTAACATTTTATGTATTCATCTTTAAGGAATAAAATCATTATTTTGTCATCTCTGAATTTCTAAGTCCTTATTTCATATAAGTGTTTGTAAGAAAAACTGTTTTTGCCTTTATAACTATTTGTGTAAAAAATTCCTAAGTTCAACAACAACATTCAAGTCTTTATCCCACTATAATGGGGTCGGCTATATGGATCCTTTATCGTCATTGTGCCCTATCTTTTGTCATAATCTCACTAATGTTTCATTCCAAGTCTTTATTGGTTTACCCCTCCCTCGTTTAACATGGCTAGTGACTACACTCTCACATCGCCTAACAGGTGCCGCTAATGGTCTCTTTTGTACGTGTCCAAACCATCTTAGGCGAGCTTCTCGCATCTTCTCTGCAATTGGTGCTATTCATGTCTTATCCTTGATACTTTCATTCCTAATTTTATCCAATCTCGTGTGTCCCCACATCCACCTAAGTATTCTCATCTCCACAACTCCCAGTTTTTGCTCATGCACACAATTCACAGCCCAACACTCAGAACCATAGAGCATCGCGGGTCTAATTGCAATACGATAAAACTTGCCCTTAAGTTTTAGTGGTACTTTATGATCACATAAGATCCCTGACGCACCTCTCCACTTCAACCAACCCGCTTGGATTCTATGTCACATCTTTATCAATACCTCCGTCTTTTTGAACTATTGATTCAAGATATTTAAAACACTTACTATGGGAAATATCTTGATCACCCAACTTAATAACGAACTCATCCGTCCTTCTTGTTTTGCTAAATTTAAGCTCCATATACTCCTTCTTTGTCATGCTCAACTTAAAACACTTCTTTTTTAAAGTATATCGCCAAGATTCAAGTTTTGTGTTAACCCCCGCGCGTGTCTCATCCACCAAAACGATATCATCCACAAACAATAAACACCAAGGTATTACTTGTTGCATATGTCTGGTGAGCTTATCTAAGATAAGGGTAAAGATATAAGGGCTTAAAGCTGAAGCTTGATGTAAGCCAACAGTGCTAGGGAATTCCTGTGTTAATCCTCCAAATATCCACCCTTGTCAATGAATTTGTATACATATCTTTAATTATGTCAATATATGAACATTTACACCTTTCTTTTCTAAGATTCTTCATAAGATCTCTCTTGGAACTCTATCATAAGCCTTCTCAAGATCAATAAACAACATATGCAAATCTTGTTTTCTTTCTCGATAGTTGTCAATGAGTCTCCTCAAGAGATGTATAACTTCCATAGTTGACCTCCCTGATATGAATCCAAATTGATTCTCCGAGATGTTAGTCTCCAGTCTTACTCTTCTTTCTATTACTCGTTCGCATAGTTTCATGGTATGACTCATCAATTTAATTTCTCTGAAATTAACATAATTTTGTATATCTCATTTATTCTTATACAAAGGTACTAAAATATTTTCTCTACATTTATCTGACATCCTATTTGACTTCAGTATCTTATTGAAAAAACATGTAAGTCACAAAATTCCTTCATTTCCTAGACATTTTCATACTTCGATAGGTATATCGCCTTATCCAACAGCTTTTCCATTTTTCATCTTATTTAAAGTATCTTTTACCTCATATACCTGAATTTTACGATAAAATGTTATATTCCTATACTCATCTATTTTACGTAACTCTTCCAAGTTCAATTCATTGTTCTTTGTTTCATTATACAGTTGATAAAAGTATCTTTTCCATCGCTTCTTAATATCCACATCATCGGTCAAACTATATCCATCTCATTTTTTATGCATTTTACTTGACCTAAATATCTTGTCTTCCTTTCTTTAGCTCGAACAATTTTATATATGTCATGCTCTCCATCTTTGGTATCTAGTTGCCATCACTTTGTCTTGCATTTCCTCTTTCCACCACCAAGATTCTTTATTTGTGGGCGCACGACCTTTTGATACTCCAAGTACGTTCTTTTCACTTATCCTTAAATGTGAAGAAATTACTTTTCATGAGACATTAGAATCAAGATGATGGTCATCAACTAGTCGTTCCATACTTGCCTTTTTGAAAACAACCTGCTTTTCCATCTTCAACTTCCACCACCGAATTTTTTGCAACATTTTTGTTCCTGTCTTAAATTTTTTATATTTAATTTGTACATCTAACACTACTAACCTATGTTGTGTTGTCAAACTTTCTCCTGATATGACTTTGCAATCATTTCAAAACATTTTGTCCATTTTGCGAGTCATAAAATAATAAATTTGTGATTTATTTTGTCCTCTTTTAAACGTAATTTAATGTTCTTCCCTTTTTATGAAAAATGTATTTGATACAATTAGCTAATGTGCTACGACAAAGTCTAAAATGATTCGTCTTTCTTCATACGTTTCATGAAAAATGTATTTTGTCCATTTTGCGAGTCATTCCTTTCTCCATATACAATATCTCTTCTTATGCAAATCTTCTCTCTTTGTGGGATTTCTCTTATTAAATCATCTAAGTCTTGCCAAAATTGCACTTTAATAGCTTCACTTAATCGTACTTGTGGCGCATAAGCATTGATTACATGTGTCTGTTTCTATGACCAATTTAGGAGTTAAGATTTTATCACCTTTTCATTACCCGATTCCACATAATACCTATCCACTGCTTGTTTTATTTTTTCGTGTGTTTCTAAAAATTTGAGTCTCTTGCAGACATAAAATATTTATCTTTCTCCTAATATTGGTTAGTTAAGTCGATCACAATTTTTTACTATCACCTTTCGCAGGGCCATCTAACCCAGGACTAGCCAGCCGGCAGCCGGTCGCACCAGGGCCCGAACCCTTCTCCACTGCGGGATTTCATCCTTCCAAATATTATCCACTCGCTTCCGCTGAGTCCCCATCACCAATATCCGCGGCCAGTTGGTGATGGGGACTCAGCGGAAGCGAGTCTTATGTCTAGGAGGTTGGGGGATCGAGCCCCCGCTTGCGGGTAGCCTGGCTTATTTTTTCGTGTGTACCATAATGGGCCGCGTGCCCTGGTTTGGCTAATCCTGGGTTAACTGCGAGCAAATTATCTAAAAATTTAGCTTCTCATCTACCCATCTGGATCCTGGGTGGCTGTCTGGGCCTTGCAGCCCAAGTCCCGCATAAAGGGTTGGGGTGTATGCGACCGGCTGCCGGCTTTGGATCTTTGCGAGCAGCCCAGCGCCAGGCTCGTATCTAATGCACTTTTATGTTACGGGTGGGCTGTATCCACTATCAAACCCAGCGGGGGACCCACCCGCTACAGGGCCGCGGCCCATGCACCCCAACCCATCGGAAACAGTTTTCCCGTTAGGCGGGGGCTCGATCCCCCTACCTCCTTGATAAGAAGCTTTCAACACTGCCCTATCACCAATGAGCGCGGCTCCAACTTCCAAACCTAAGTCGATCATAATTTTTAGGGGGCAGCCCACGTAACATACTTCCCTAGGACGTCTAATATGTGATGACTTTTGCCTATTTAACACTACACCCAGGTCCTCTTGGTGGTGCAGCGGTCCTTGCCAAGACGCTGCATTCAGATCATACGACGAGCACTCTTGCAAATTTAACACTACACCAAAGTCCTGGAGATGCAGCGGTCCTTGCCAAGACGCCATATTCGGACCATGCGCCGTGTTCCTTAAGGGGAACAACGTAGTTTTTGCACAATTTCTCTAATGATCCATATTCATAAGGGTGACTAAATTTTACACTGGCCGTCTACCGTCTACCTAACACAACCCTCACCATTTTTCATTCGGGCTTGGGACCGACATAGGCTGGTTTTAAAAATTCCTAAATATTTCTTAAAATTAAAAAAAACCCTTATTCACCCCTTCTAAGGGCACCGTAAGATCCAACAGTTTTCTAGGATCAAAGCAACATTATATGCGCAACAAAAAAAATCAAGAAACCCAAGAAGAATGGATCTTGCGGAAACCGGTAAATCAACAAATAAGAGTACCTATTGCGGAATCGAGATTCACAACTCGATTGAGATTCATGAACGTCAGATACTTCTGTATCGGAATAAAAATCTGAGATTCACTGTCGGTTGAGTCTTCAAGAACACAAAACTAGATCTTCGTTTTTACGAGCATCTACACTAACACCGAGAACTCCTTGCTTTCATCAAACGATTGCAGGTTGGAAGATGACCGTGTTCTCCTCCACAAATTGCTAGATTCGCTGTCAGGAAAGGATCGACGCTCAGGTTTGAGTACTCTAAAAGAAATCGCCGCTCTGAACTGTTCTTCATTTTGCGTCTTACCCTAGCAGAAACCCTAATTGTGATATTTATAGCAGTTTTAGAACCAACATAAGCCAATGTCTAATGTCGATCAAATCGTGTCTAATGTCGATCAAATCGACATTATCCTTTAAAAAAGGTTCAGATAGATATTATCCTATAATATCGAGAGAGGGAGAAATCACGATCTCAAGTTGACATACATTATGTATGTCAACTTGATATCTAGTCGACAAAAGTCAGGTAGACTTGAGCTCTAGTCGATAATGTTCCAGTCGACAGACAGTCAAGTTGATATCATTATATGTTGACTCTAATTTAAGTCGATATGTCAATACACAATCAGTTCGATATACATTATGCCGACTTGAGTTCTAGCTGACAAATCCTCGGTGTTGATAAACAGTCAAGTCGATATACACTATGTCGACATTTAGCCGATATACATTATATCAACATACATTCAAATTGTCACAAAATAACTCCCAATCAGTTTAAATATGACTTTTCATTCATATCCAATATAAGTAGAGCCAATATGATCATTTGTCTAATTTTTGTATGTTATTATGTGCGACCCCATAAATCATATTACGTTGGTAGTGGGACTAACAACTTGATTATTTCTAGATCACAGAAGACCATAATATCGACCACCTAGCTCCTTCATCAAAATCAAGCCCAACCCTACCTACCCCTTACCAAGACATGTGAGCTTAAATGTGTTTGTTTATTAATTGTTTTACCTTGTATTTATTGTATTTAGTTTAGAACATTTTTATTTTCTTTTATGCTTATTTTTTGGATTTGTGTTATGTTTCGTGGAGTAATAGTGGTGAATTCCATGTGATGTTACTATCTAGGTCATATTTGTAATATACGTTAGGCAGAGAGTACATTGTTGTTAAAGGCGCACCTCAGGCTTAAGCATCACAGCTCAGAGGTTTGCACCTTCATGCACCTTATTTGCACCTTGAAACATAAAAGACACATCTGAGTGAGATTTTTGTAGTAAAATGTTCTTTTCAATAATAAATAAGTAATAATGTAAGAACTCAATAATTTTTTTTTTGATTTAGCGTTTATGAAAGATAACTGTACGTTGAGACTTAGATATGATGCAAGTAATCACATTGATTATATTTTTTATGAGATATAAGTGATAGTAATGAATGATTAATTAGTTGAATAGATGAATAATCTAATTGAGAAAATGAAATGATATTTGGTGCTGATTATTTAAAATAGATATGGTTACGCCTTCCCTTTGTCAGGCGCGCGCCTTGGTGCGCCTTGAGCCTTAATCTTTGGATCCCAGACCCCTTTGCGTCTTGGTGCGCTTTGAGCCTTTATTAACAAGGCAGAGATGTAATCAATTGATTTGGTTAGGTTGAGTAGTGTTTCGCCCCCCAGTTTGCTTTTCAGCCGCAGCCTTAATTTTTTCACTATATATGATTTGTTTCTATTGGAAATGATTTGGTATTGAAAAAGTGCAAGGAGAAATTTGTTTTATAAAACGAGTGACAATGCATGGGGGCCCCTCGTGAAAAGATTTGTGAACCGCGAAAAACGGATAACTAGGCCCAGGAACACTCAACATATCTGAAGCCAAATAAATCAGATGCAAACAAAAGAGCAAGAATCTTGAACTATCAACAATCTTTACAAGACGAGACATACATGACGATACATGATTTGCCGATGAAAGTAAAAACAAGAAGATACAAAACATGCAGCGCGGTCTCATTGATTAACCGCCGACCCTGCCAAGCTGCCTACGGAGTACGCTGAAGCCGCCAAGTCGCAAGACCGCAACCTAGCCGCGCGGACAACCCATTATTCCAAAGCTGAACTCTGTTCGCTGATCTGCAAGCCGCCTAACTGTAAGGTCGCCTAGCCGCTAGATCGGCGCGAACTGCTGCTGCCGAACTGAACAAGCTGCTAAAAGCAGACAACTTATTGAACTGGTAAAAAGGCTGTCGAAGAAAGAAAACCGCCTGGCCACACGCCGCGACTTGCTGTTAACCGCCGATTGCTAACCGCAGAATCCACACTGATCCCTGACCGAAGACAGATTCAAGTCCTTGGCTTCTCAGCGCTATCCGCACAACCTGCACTGCAAAAACCGGTCAACTCCTCAAACCGCGCGAACACAAAATCCTGTCCGCAGCAACCACCCGAGCTCACTTACTGTTCATTCAGTTGTACTGTTGATTTGACAGGGAGCCTTATTTATAGGCGCAGAGAGTAGTGTGATCACCACTCTAGCTGATAGGATCACCACCCTATCTCGCGGCGAGCACTGAGAGTATCCACACAACTGCGAACACAAAGCCAGTCCGCCGCGACTAGGCTGGACAGAGTCCGCCAAGGTCGCACCTACAAGGCCGGACAGAAAACCTATCTGCCTTGTCGCCACAAAGCGAAGCCATGACTTGTCCGCCACACCAGCAGACTCTGCGAAAACACCACCAGTCCGCACACAAGCGAACACAGCTCCAATCTGCAATGCCCTTGCGGACACTGCTCCAGTCTGCACACTCCGAGCCCGCAACTAGAGCACAAGGCTGACAACTGCCGAACTCGACAGACATGGAAAACAGTCCGCACGACCTCCCAAACTGAACACACGTGGACTTTCCAAACCAAGTCCACACCACTAGCCACCCCTGGTGCGAACACATCACTGGCGGATACAAAGGCCAGTCCGCACAAACCGGCAGACTCTTTCACAAGTTCGCACTAACCAGTGAACTGCGCGGTTACACCAAACCGCACCACCAGAGCAAGACCAAGGCGTGTCAATCTCCCAAGCTCCAATCCAGTCAGCAACCCGGACTCAGCAAACTCTGCGGATAAACATCATATCTGTCTGGTCCCTCTAGGGAACAAGCCAACGTAGAACCACTGGCCGACCTGGCTAGTCGCCAGTCCTATCTGCACAGACCGCACGGTCAACCACAGACCGCCACAACTGTTCGCCCAGACCGCGCAGACAGTCTGCCTAGGCTGCCACTTTCACTTCAAAAAATTCAACACCTCGTTCCCTGCGCGACAGTACCCTAACCACGATATTATCTCAACGAGATAGTGCTCCCCCTGCTCATAAACCCTCGTGCGATGTGCTTCATGCGAACAACAACATTCGTCGGGGGTGACAATATTTGTCGGGGGTAGCAACATTAGTCGGGGGCGACGAGATTCGACAGGGGAGACAACTTTCGACGGGGCGATCAATATTTATACATGTATATATAAAGCGTAGTCCAATATTGTTCATCAAAAATCATATGGTGTGATGATTGTCATCTTTGCTTGGCCAAGTGGGAACCTAGGTTCATCCCACCATTGGCAATTTTTGTGAGATTAGAAATCAGGTCATATGACTCTCCTTTTTCAATAAATTTAGTGGTAAAACCTTAATTTCATGTTACATAGTGCCCTACACCTTAATATAAGCCAGTTATCAGACAGTTATCAGGCAGTCATATTAGGAAAATCAAGACGATCCCTAGATTTTTTACTCCTAATAGAGACACGCGTTTTAAGATATTTCTCGGGTTGATTTTAAATGGTAGATTTGTGAATGATTTTAAAATTTGTAGTACAAGATTGACTGTTACTATCCCGGAGAGGAATCCAGCGAGGAGAAGGGTCGACGTAGGTGAGGGAGACGAGGGGGATTAAGTTTGAGAGGAAAAGCCTTAGGGAGCAACCCTACTTTTCTTTCATCCAAGAATAATCAAAACGAGTACAACACAATCCCTTATAGGTGCGGGGTGCGGATAACGAAAAAAATAGTATGAATAATAATAAAGCGTACACATAATGAAAGTGACATAATAAATGCAAATAAAATGATCACGTCGAAGTTGCGTCTTCGGTCTCTCCGCTTCCAGACGAACCTGTCATTGTCTCCCACCGTATGCTGTGCTGACTCGCCACAGAGTCTCGTCGGCGTGTGCCCGTCCCGTCGGCATGTGCCCGTCCCGTCGGCATGTGCCATCGTAACAATGCCGCCGTCTGAAAAATATGCCTTGTCCCCATGACAGTAGTCAGAATGGTGGCGGCAGAAGAGATCCTGGGGCATCCGCGTGACTTCGGACTCCAGACGGTAAGACCCAACAATAGAGACCTCCTGCGAGCCAAAGTCCCCCTGAAGGTGGTAGCGGTGACCAAGTAGCTTGTCTGGGTAGTTCGCCGCCAACTGCCGTCTTTCTTCCAGACCAGAGAAAGCGGGGATGGTGGCAATCCTACTGGAGGCTGGATGATGTCGGAGAGCGCAGTAGAAAGCTCTTGGTCTGTCGGGAAAGGAAGAGGCACAACGGATGGGCCTGAGAGGGCCCCCAGCCCCGCAGAGCCCCGCAGAGTCCAACGTCTATCGTCCGCTGGATCGTGCAGAGAGTGATCAGAGAGCGTAGGAGGGCAGAGTCACCGTCGAGGCGACATGGCTGTCCATCGTATTAGGAACTGCATGGACATAGTCTCCTAATTGATGCATACATCGCCAGACGTGCAGAGCCAAGACACTCCCAGAATGGCGTCGAGGCCGCCTTAGCTGAATGTGTAGAAGTCTGCGGTCACGGAACAGGATCCCACAAAGAGAGAGACGACAGTGCAACGGTCCTGAGTTAGTCGGTGGAGCCTACGCCCATACAGACCGCAACATGCAGAGAGGGAACCAAGGAAATACGGAGTTGCTGCACAGGTGCTCAGAGATGAGGTTGTGGCTTGCTCCGCTGTCCACCATAATGATGATCGGGTGATCCCGCAGTGTGCCTGAGAGCTGCATGGTCTGCTGTCCGAAGATTTCACCCGACGAGCTGCAAGGTAGCTCCAACCGATAGAACGTATCTGCGGTGGAGTCGAACAGTGTATCCCCCGTTGAGAGCTCCAGGGCCTCAAAGTCAGATAGGGTAACCTCTGGGTTGACATCACTGATGATGGCGTGGAACTCCTTCACTTAGCACTCATTGTAGGGGGAGTAAGGTTGGCGGCATTGAAAATAGAGACCATTGCTGTCAAGTTCATTGTAATCACTGTTCAAGAGATGCTGAGGGGCAGGTGGGCGGCCTGGCTAGTTTACCCAAAGCGGCGGCCGTGGTGGTGGAGCCGTGGCTGGCGGTCGCCAATGCGGCCGAGGCTGGTGGTGGTCGGCCGTAAGAGCAGGTAGTTAGGGAGAGAGGTCGGCCTCCACCAGACGCTCCAAGTCCATTGCGTTGAAGACTGTGTGAGCGTGATGTGTGCAGAAACGAGAGCGGATATGTGGCTATAGACCCTGCATGAAGAATCCAGGTAATGGTCGAGTGGTAGCTCGGGAAAATGGCAGATCAGGGAGACAAACTCATCCACATAATCGTCCAGGCCGGATGTATGACGGACGCCACAATGATGCTCGATAGCGAAGTTGTCAGAGTAGCGGGTTTCATACCGTTAGATCATCTCCTGCTTGAACTCGGGCCAGAAGAGGCACGTGTTGGTTTGGCGGAGCCACCGAGCCCAGTGGAGTGCCGAGTCGTCTAGGCCAGCTACCTCCGTAGGCACCTTGTCGTGCTCCAGTGTGTAGTTGAGGTCGAAGGATTGCTCTGCCTTGGCAATCCAACCCATCGGGTCAACGACGATGATGGAGGGAATGTCGAGTGAGAGGGTAGACGGGCCCGAAATGGTCGGAGGAGTGGTCCCTGAAGGAATGGAATGCGGTTCGACGCCTAGGAGAGAGCTGTTGTTTGCAGTTGGGCTGGAGCCGAACACAACGGAGATGACGATGGTGGACGCCTGGAGGGAGTTGATCTTGGAGTGGAGGGCGAGGAGCAAGGCGTGCATGGAGGCGACGAGTTGCTCTTGAGCCTCCAAGAGGCGGCTTAGGGCTTCAGTGGTCGAGTCCGAAGGAAGATCTCCGGTCGAGCGAGTTTTAGGAGCCATTGACTGGAATCAGAGGAAACGACAGGAAATATGGCGTATTGGGGCTGGGATTCAGCGAATCTGTGATGGAAGCCGGCGAAAACAGAGGCCTGGGCTTCCAGCAACAGTTCGCTGCAAAACAGGGGAATCATACTGAGGGCAGTGGAATTGGAAGGATGGAAGCCTTCCTGCGGCAGATCAGGCCCGACAGGGGTAGGGATCTGCGGATCGGGGGGGGGGGGTGCTCGATGTTGCAAGGGACTGTGCGGGGCCTTCGTAAGAGTCGGACGCGGAAATAGCGTAATTGCGCGATGCGGCAGGCGACGGGCGCGAAAACGCGCACAAAAATACGCTATTCGGCGGAATGCGGGATTCAGCAGAATCAAAAGTCTCGTTTTGGCGCGATTCGGCGGAACGGAGGTTGCGCAGGTAGCTGTGGTAACACAATCGGGACACTGTCGGCAAGATGGTGGGCGGTGAGGCAGGTCAGACCAAATTGATACAATCCTGTAGAGGAATCCGACAAAGAGAAGGGCTGACAGAGGTGAGGGATAAGAGGGGAATTGAGGTTGAGAGGAAAAGCCTTGGAGAGCAACCCTAATTTTCATTCATTAAAAAATAATCAAAACGAGTACAACACAATCCCTTATAGGTGCAGGGTGCGGATAATGGAAAAATAGTGCAAATAATAATAAAGCGTTGACATTATTTAAATAACTTAGTAAATACAAATAAAATGATCACGTCGGAGACGCGTCTTCGGTCTCTCCGCCTCCAGACGGACTCGTTATCGTCTCCCACCGTGTGTGGACTCGCCACAGAGTCTCGTCGGCGTGTGCATGTCTTGTCGGCGTGTGTGTGTCCCATCAGCATGCGCAACCGTAACATAGAATCTCGCGGGTGATATCAATTGGCTGACTGGTGTTGGTTTAGTAGTTGTTAGGTTTCTAGTTGATGTGTGAATGAGGCAATATGATTTAGGGCTCATTTGTTTGGGCGTTTTCGGCACAGCGCGTTTTGTCAAAACGTAAACTGTGTAAAATGTCGTTTGTTTTTCCGCCTAAAATTTCTAATCGCGCGACGTTTCTCCGGGCTGTAAAAGTTACGTCCCGAAACCTAGCGGGAGAGCTCCACTTTATCGCTTTTAGGGAGGAAATCGCGAGGGCATCGTGCGACTTCGTCGTCTCTCCCGTCTTCGCGAGGAGGAACTCCCATCCCACCGCATCTTCTCCGATGACATCCCTAGGGTTCGTGACTTCTCCGGTGCTTGTCTTCCCCGGGGCTTGTCTTCTCCGGTGCTTCTCTTCTCCGGTGCTTGTCTTCTCCGGTGCATCCAGGGTTCCGATTCTCCGCCACATCCAGAGTATTCCCCAACGTGCTTCGACCGGATCTGCATAGACGACCGTCGTTTACACCATTGGTGAGCTTCTCTGCATTTTTGCATTGGGTCTTCTTTGCATCTTCTGCATCCTCTCACCTCTTCTCCGTTATGTTCAACAGTGATCCCTGATTTGCTCCCGCCTCTACACGAAGCTTGATCCATTGCCCCTGATCTGCAGCAGTCTAACAATAGGTATATCTTCTTACCTTTTCAAATCTATGGTTGATTTGCATTGTGTGAAAATGGAATGTGTGGATGTGATTGTGTATATGTGTTGATAGTGAGTATGTGTTTATTGTAGATTTGTGTAGGCTTATGATTATAAGTTGATTGTGAATGTGTAGATTGTGAATATGTAGGCTTGTGAGTATGTGTTGATTTTTTTGTGAAAATGGAATGTGTGGATATGAATGTGTAGTTGTGTTGAGTGGGTGAGTGTGTGTGAGTGTGTATGTGTTAATTTTTTCGGGAATGTGTTGATTGTGAGTATATGTGAATGTGTGTGTGCATATTTGTGATGTGTGTGTGTGTATATATGTTGATTTTTTTTGTGAATGTGTGAGTGTGTGGATGTGATTGTTTTGTATATGTGAGCATGTGAGTGAGTGTGTGAGTGTGTGTGAATATGTGAGTGTGTGTGTGCGTGCGTGTGTGTGTGTGTGATGTGTGTGCGTGTGTGTGTGTGTGTGATGTGTGTGTGTGATGTGTTTATTTTTTGTGAATGTGTTGATTGTGAGTATGTGTGAATATGTGAGTGTGTGTGTGTGCATGCTTGTGATGTGTGTGTGTTTATTTTTTGTGTGAATATGTGTTGTGTGTGTATGTGTTGATTGTGAGAATGTGTGAATATGTGTGTGTGTTATGCAACTACTAGAGAAAAAGGAGATCTAGAGAAGAAGACAACTAGGGTTAGAAGGAGGGAAGAAAATACCTTGTAAATGTCTTGCTTGCCATCCAAAGAGGGGTTCCGGGTTATATATACCCGGAACCCAGAAGGGGCCGGCCTAAAGGGCTGGCCGGCCCCAATAGGGGCTGAACCAAACCGGTTCAGCCCCAATTTGGCGGTCTTCAGAGAGTGGGGGCTGAACTGGATGGTTCAGCCCCGTTGTTATCACCTTCCTGTCGTCCCCGACGCTTGTATTGTCTTTCAAACAGCCGCGACTCGGCCCCGAGCGTAACATTCCCTTCCCCATCAACAACCAGCTTGTCCCCAAGGTGGTAGTCGGGATAAAGCTCCTTGAAATCTAGCAGATCAACCCAAGAATTGTGTGCCTCGGAGAAGTTCTTCCACTTGACCAACAGCTCTGGTCGGTACTCTGCACCCCGTTGTTTCCACTTGAGCAACAACACGGCCTCCGGAAGGGGCGAAGCTCGCCCGCACCGGTGACGTCAGGTAAAAGAGCACTTGGTTGCACAGTGGCACCCACCTTTCCTTTAAGCAAGGACACATGAAACGTCGGGTGGATGCGGGAACCCGTAGGAAGATCTAGCTTGTAAGCGACCGACCCCACCCTGCTGAGTACCCGAAAGGGGCCGTAATATCGAGGAGATAACTTCTGGTTGAAGCGACGAGCGACAGACAATTGACGGTACGGCTGGAGCTTGAGGAAAACTTCATCACCAACTGCAAATTCCCGCTCCTTGCGATGCTTATCGACGTGGAGCTTCATACGGTCCTAGGCCATACGGAGGTTGTCGCGCAGTGTGACCAGCATGCGGTCCCGATCGCGCAGAGCTCTATCAACGGCGGGCAAAGCCGTGCTCCCCGGCTCGTAGCTGCTCAAGGTCGGCGGAGGACGGCCGTAGACAACCTCAAAGGGGGTCATTTGGCTGGCAGAATGATAAGACGTGTTGTAACAGTACTCCGCCCAGTGCAACCAATCCGGCCAAGTGCGAGGCTCGTCCATCACAAAGCAACGCAGGTAGGTCTCGAGGCCCCGGTTCAAAACCTCTGTTTGCCCATCGGTCTGGGGATGATGAGACGTACTGAAACGTAAACACGTCCCCTGCAGACGAAACAGTTCCTGCCAAAATTTACTCAGAAAAGTAGGGTCCCGATCAGAAATGACAGCACGAGGAAGACCGTGCAAGCGGATAATCTCCCGAGCAAAAAGTGCAGCTACAGACTCGCCGGTATAAGGGTGAGGCAAAGCAAGGAAATGTCCATACTTGGAGAGCTTGTCCACCACCACCAAAATCACTGATTTGCCTTGGGACTTTGGCAACCCGTCAATAAAATCCATGGAAACGGTGTCCCAAATCTGCTGCGGAATTTCTAAGGGAACAAGCAATCCAGCCGGAGAGGTCGTCTCGTACTTCTGCCGTTGGCAGATCTCACACTGGCGCACAAACTGCTGTATGTCTCGCCGCATCCCGGTCCAGAAGACATTGGCTCGGGCTCGCTGGAGGGTACGAAGCACACCCGCATGGCCGCCAGCAGGTGAAGAGTGGAACTCATGCATCATAACAGTCGTCCATGCGGAAGCGGGAGGAATAACCACCTTGCCATGGTGGTAAAGGCGACCATTTTGAAGATGGTAGCCGGCTGCCACGACCTCGCCCCGCTGCAAGGCCTCCACTAGGGCACGGAGCGTGGGAGTACGCATCACCTCCTCCTGTATCTCGTCCAAAGAGTCAACAAGTGGCCCGGTGATGTGGGCCACAGTAGATTCAGGGAGGCGCGAGAGAGCGTCCGCAACCACATTCCCCTTGCCTTGCCGATATGTAATCTCATAATCATAACCCAAGAGCTTAGTGACCCATTTCTGTTGAAGAGGCGAAGACACCCGCTGGTCTAGGAAATGCTTTAAACTCTGGTGGTCAGTGCGAATCTTGAAGTGTCGGCCCAGTAGGTACGGCCGCCACAGCGCCACGACATGGATAACATCCAACATTTCCTTCTCGTATGCAGACAGCCCCAGGGTCCGCGGGGCAAGAGCCTTGCTGTAGAAAGCCAACGGTCGCCCGTCCTGCATCAAAACCGCCCCGATGCCCACACCGGAGGCATCGGTCTCTAGCACAAATTCCTTCGAGAAATCAGGCAAAACGAGAACTGGTGTAGTGGTCATGGCCTGCTTGAGTGCCTGAAATGCCTCCTCAGCCTCCCCCGTCCAAGAGAAGGCATCCTTCTGCAGCAACTGAGTCAATGGCCGAGCTATCTTCCCATAGTATTTCACAAACCGCCGGTAATACCCCGTCAACCCGAGGAATCCGCGAAGCGCCCGCACCGTAAGGGGGCGTGGCCAGGATATCATACTCTGAATCTTTTGGGGGTCGGCTCTGACGCCGTGACCGGAAACCAAATGTCCCAAATATTCCACCTCAAGCTGACCAAAGGAGCACTTGGAACGCTTGGCGTAAAGTTTGTGCTGACGAAGAATGCTAAGGACTCGCTCGACATGGCCTACGTGGTCCTCCCAACTGGCACTGTAGATAAGGATATCGTCAAAGAAAATCAGCACAAACTGACGGAGAAGTGCTCGGAAGATCTCATTCATGTTAGCCTGAAAGGTAGATGGGCCGCCGGTCAACCCATTGGCCATGACGAGAAACTCGTAGTGGCCATCATGTGTCCGAAATGCGGTCTTGTGGATATCCTCCTCCTTCATCAAAATCTGATAATAACCGGAACGCAGGTCCAACTTAGTGAAAACGAATGCCCCATGCAATTCATCCAGCAACTCATCCACTACCGGAATTGGAAAATTATCCTTCACCGTGGCGCCATTCAGAGCTCGGTAGTCAACACAGAACCGCCACGAACCATCTTTCTTTTTCACTAGAATGATCGGCGCTGAAAATGAACTGGTACTGGGACGAATAATTCCCGCATCCAACATCTCCCGGACACTACGCTCGATCTCTGCCTTCTGAACATGAGGATAACGATAAGGTCGAACGTTGATTGGCTCTGTCCCTGCCTTAAGCTGAATCCGATGATCCCGAAACCGCGAAGGAGGTAGTGTGCAAGGTTCCTGAAAAACGTCAGCATATTGCTCCAGAAGAGTTCGTAACTGTACCGGTACCTCCGGCTCACCCGTAGTCGATGCCTGAACCTCCCTAAGGATTGCCATCATACTGCCTTCCTCGCCTAACCGCTGCATGCTACGCAGAGAGATTTCCTTGATAGGCGACGATTTGAGGCCCCGCAAGCAGAACTGTGTCTCACCCTGGTGAAATTCCATAGTCATGTGCTCCCAATCAAACGTTACCCGACGCAACTGCCGTAGCCACTGCACCCCCAAGACCATGTCCGAGCCCCGGATAGGCAACAGATATATGTCGGTGTAACCCGTATATCCTTGCATCCGAAGTGCCACACCCTTGAGTACCCCTTCACACTGCAGCTTGCTGCCATCCACCACCATAACCTGGAAGGCCGACCCCGTATCCACCTTGTGTCCCACTCGTCGTGCCACCACCGGATGAATGAAGTTGTGGGTGCTCCCACTATCCACCAAAATGGTGACCTTCTCCTGATTCAGCCAACCCGTCAGCCTCATGGTGAGCGGGGGACTGCACCCCTCCAAAGCATGTAGAGACACCACAAGTTCGCTCAAATCCAACCCCCCGTCCGACTCCTCATGCACCACTTCCTCTACCTCTTCCTCCTGCAACATGAAGACTTGTATTTTCTGACACTTGTGGCCCGGTGTAAACTTCTCATCACAATTGAAACACAGACCCTTCTCCTTCCTGGCTGCAAGCTCGCTCCATGATAACCGTGTCACTGTCGGCTTGCTACCGGCTGCTGGCTGTCGTGCTGAGGCCGCAGGTGGCTTACCCGTGGCTCTAGCCTTCTGCCTGTTGACGCGTTCTTCCTGAATACGAGCCAATGTGATGGCGTGATTTAAGGACCGGGGCATGTGCGCCTGTACCTCGTCCCGAATGTGCTCCTTGAGTCCCGAAACTAAGCAACTCAAGAGCGTCCTCTCTTCCCAATGAACCCGGTTTGCCAGTTTCTCAAATTCAGTGCGATACTCCATCACGGAGCCTTTCTGTCTCAGCTTCTGCAAAAGAGCCTTGAAATCCTCATACTCTAGTGGCCCAAACCGGGCCGTAAATCCCTCCACAAATTCTCCCCACAGAACGTGCTCCCGCCCGCGCAGGAACCACTGCGTCCACTGAAACGCATCATCCTCCAGATGGAAAGAAGCCAACTGTACCCACTGGCCTTCGGGTACATCCTGGTAACGGAAGAGCAATTCTGCCTTTTGGACCCATTCCAGAGCATCCCCGCCATTGTATTTTGGAAAATTCATGCGGGTCAATTTTGGAGCCAAGTGGGGCCGCTGTGCTCCTTGCCCCGGCCACCCTTGGCCATAGCCGTAGCCCTCTCGCCTTCCTTGTTCAACTGGTTCCGGGAAAGCATGCCCTTGATATTGTCGTGCTCCCCACGGCGGAGGTGGTGGCTGGCCGGCCCAAGGATTGTCGTGGGCAAAGCCTCCCGGTGGTCCACCAGCCCGTGGAAAGGGAAGAATCCCTCCCAGGACGCCTGGGGCGTGCCCGTCGCTGCAGCCGGCCGCTGGAAGGCCAGCGATTCTTCCCCGCTCCGCCGCCAGGGGGTGCGGCCCCCGCGTGGGTCGCCGTTACCCGCAGACGGTGCGGGAGGCCCCGTCGATCCCGCTCCCATCAGCGGCTGCCGCCAGCGGTCGTCGGTTGCGCCAGGCCAAGCCGCGCCGCCACTGCTGCCTCCGACTCCGCCAAATCCCGCTTCCCGCATATCGGACGGGGGCGAATGGCGCGATTCCGCCGCATCCGAACCCGATCCGCCGTTCTCCTCGCTGATCGACCCTTTTCCTTTTAACAGTGCCTTGATTTCCTCCATTCGGGCGTCGATCCGCTCCTCCAGCCGCTGCGTTGACGTTTTCATGTTCCCCTCCAGTGCGGCCCCCGAATCCGTCAACCCTACGAAGTTTTCTTCTAGGGCTTCCAATCGGCTAGCCTCCTCTTGCGTACGCGTGTTCACCATGGTGGAAGGAAGTGCATCTGATACCAAATGTTATGCAACTACTAGAGAAAAGGGAGATCTAGAGAAGAAGACAACTAGGGTTAGAAGGAGGGAAGAAAATACCTTGTAAATGTCTTGCTTGCCATCCAAAGAGGGGTTCCGGGTTATATATACCCGGAACCCAGGAGGGGCTGGCCTAAAGGGCTGGCCGGCCCCAATAGGGGCTGAACCAAACCGGTTCAGCCCCAATTCGACGGTCTTCAGAGAGTGGGGGCTGAACCGGATGGTTCAGCCCCGTTGTTATCACCTTCCTGCCGTCCCCGACGCTTGTATTGTCTTCCAAACAGCCGCGACTCGGCCCCGAGCGTAACAGTGTGTGTGCATGTTTGTGATGTATGTGTGTGCATGTTTGTGATGTGTGTGCATGTTTGTGAGTATGTGCATGTTTGTGATTGTGAGTATGTGTGAATATGTGAGTGTATGTGAGTATTTTGTATATGCGAGTATGTGAGTGTTGAGTGTTTTTGTGTGTGCATGTTTGTGATGTGTTGTTTGTTGAGTGTATTGTGTTGTGTGTAATGTGTATGTGATTATTTTGTCTTGTGTATGTGGTTGTGTGTAATGTGTGAGTGTATTGTGTGTGTAATATGTAATGTGTTTTTGTTGGAGTGAATGTAAGTGTGTGCCCAGGCTAATTTGTGTAGATTTTATTATAGGTAAATGGGTAAACATAAAGATGGCGGTGTAAGTGCTAATTGAGAGGCCAATGATGTATTATTTTTTTGTGATCTGTGTTTGAAAGAAATCGAGTTGTGTAATCGCCCAACCACACACTTTAGTCGGGATGGTTGGATTAACCTGACAACAAATTTCCATGCTTGCACGGGAAAGACATATAATCGAACCCAAATGAAGAACAAGTGGGATCAGCTGAAAAAAGATTGGAAGTTATGGCAGGAGCTTAAGGGTCGTGAGATCGGGCTAGGGTGGGATCCTATTCGCAAAACTATTCTTGCTTCAGAAGATTGGTGGAAAGAACGTCTCAAGGTATGAACTTTCTTTTTTAAATTATAATTTTTTGTAATATATGAAACTGTGTAGTATCACATTGTGTGCTTCATTTCAGGTTATTTCGACTGCAAGGAAGTTTCAGTTTGCTGGCATTTCACCTAAGTTGGAAGATAAGTTCCATATGATGTTCAGCCAGGTTGTTGCAAATGGTGATCTTGCTTGGGCTCCAAATTCAAGAATCTTTGAGCATGAGTCAATCGACGAACATGAAGGGTCTCCTGAACATGGCACACAGGACATCAACGAAACTGAGGATACTGCAACTAAACAAAAAAGGGCAGCTAAGGGGAAAAGTACTAAGATTTCAGCAAAGAAGGCAATGAGTTCAAGAATGGATGAGTTAGTCGAGACACCACGCATTATTGGCCGTTGCATGCAGGAGCCGCGTCACATACATATATCTTCATCACTGTACAACATTCCTGAGGCTATTTCAGAGCTGGAAACTATGACGGAGGTTATAACTGAGTTTAATTTGGAGTTCTACCACTACTGTATCATCTTTCTGAGACAAAAATAGAATCGAGAAACATTTATGAGCATGCAGAAAGATCAGCGGCTCACATGCCTGCAGACTTGTTATGCCAAAAATTTGGAGTACTTGCATTTCTGTGATGTGATATGTGTGTGTGTGTATTTCCCTAAGTTTCAGTATGTTTTATTTTTTTGCTGCACTTATTGCTGGACATATATTATTGTTACAATTATTGCTGGACATTTACTATTATGTTTGCTTATTATACTGTCTCACATGGTGTCGAAAATAATGTACAATGTATTTATCACAGATTTTCAATGACGAGCCCGGATCACACTGACAGTTCAGACGAGGAGACTTAGCAGCAGGCGGCTGATTTGTTTTATCATAATAGAGCAATCGGGGGACGACAGTTTTTAGTGCCAATGATGGTACCCTCGGTAGGTGGACCCTCTACTACACCTTGTATGACATCAAGCCAAACCGGCGCTAGATGGATTGGTGAACTTTTGGATGGACACCCTCACAGATTTTTCAGTGCTTTTAAAATGTCGAAGGTAATATTTACTGATTTGCTGACACTCCTCACACAACAATATGGAATGCAAGGATTTAGGAGGACTCTCCCACGCGAAGTGATTGCAATTACTTTGCAGATTTTATGCCACAATTTATCAATGCAAATTGTGAGTGAACTATTTCAACACTCTACGGAAACTATTAGTAAATTCTTCGCAATGGGTATAAATGCAATTAAGAGACTATCTTCTGATATTATTAGGCCTGTAGATCCACATTTCAATGATATTCCCCCGCAAATTTTAAATGACGCTCGGTACATGCCATTTTTTAAAGACTGCATAGGAGCTATTGATGGAACACATGTGGACGCTCGAGTTCCTGCAGATCAACAAGTTGCTTACATTGGTCGGCATGACACAACAACGCAGAATGTCATGGCGGTTTGTGATTTCAACATGTGTTACACTTTTGCATTAGCTGGTTGAGAGAGTTCTACTCATGACAGCCGTATATTTCAGCATGCTCTTATGAACCCCAGTTATAATTTCCCGTACCCGCCACCTGGTGAGTCATTTGTAGCATGAATCTCTTTTTAATAAGAAATATTGAAGAACATTTTATTCACACTTAGCTTGAAATATATAATTTTGCAGGCAAATATTACGTATTAGATGCCGGATATCCACTACAACGCGATTTTCTAAAACCATATTCAAGCACGCGCTATCATTTGCCAGATTTTAGAAGGGGCAATAGACCCATATAAGGGCGCAGGGAAATTTTCAACCAGGCTCACTCGTCGTTACGCAGTGTTATAGAACGTTCATTCGGCGTATGGAAAAAAAGTGGAAGATACTAAGGGATATGCCGCCATACAGTTTGTCAAAGCAACGAGACGTTGTGATTGCAACAATGACATTGCATAACTACATTTGCAGACATCCATCCCGCTTAGACATTCATTTTCGTGCTTGTGATGTAGACGAACATTTCATTTATCCAGCGGGTCTTCAGAACAGAACTGCTCAAAATAATGTTGGCTCAAGTGGAGACGATGTTAGAGGGATTCAGGTAGGAGTGGATGAGATGATGACATTGCGTGACTCAATTGCCGAACAATTATTGCACCGAGCTTGAATGCATTTTTCATATTTTGAAAACGTTTACATGTAATGTGGAATATCTAAATATGTTTGAACTGCACCTTATGGTAACAACCATCGCTGGAGGTTAATAAAAATAATTTGTGTATTTCCATTTCATTATTTTTAAAGGTTTAATATGCATATTTATATATAATGTTTAGAAGAAAAAAAAATTCAGTCGCGGATCTCCATTTCCAGACACAGTAATGTCAAACAGTTCTCTGTTTCGAATAGCTCTGCAAACATAGACTAGCCAAACAGAACTCCGTTTCCAGCATCCAGTTTCCAACAGCTCCCTTTACAAACCTGCCTTTACAACAGCTCCTTTTACAACCGCCACCGCTAAACCAAATGAAGCCTTAATGATTCCACATGTTGATTTGATTACTTTCTACTATGTTGCTTATATTACCTTTTCAATCCACCCCCTCTTCCACTTTGTGATACTCTCGTGTTATTGACCATTTAAATATTTTGCATGACTTTATGTCTGACAGCCTGCGCACATCATTGGAATATTTTAATCATGTTTGATTTTGGCTTCATTTGGTACGGCGGTGGCGTTTGCTCCCGGCGGGTCGAAATGGAGAGTTGGAACCGGAGGGGGGGAGGCGGGGTTGGAAAAGCGACGTTTGAGGGGCTTTTTCTTCTTGCGGCAGGTGCAAACGGAGAAAACGCTGCCGGCCTCCCGTTTGTTTACCCGCCGTCCGGTGGCGTTTGCTCCAAACGCCCGACAAAAACGCCGAAACAAACGAACCATTTATCACCAGGAGTTATCCTTTTCTAATGGTGAATTACTTCTTGTATTTTCAGGCACAAGAGTTTACTTACAGGTCATTAACTGCAACGAAAGAACCATCCTTTGCCCTTATACCTACCACGACCCGGAGTATTCCTCATATCTTTACTTTTCGACTTCTTCTTGATGCAGTGGTAAGGCAGACACGGGATGGACTCGCTAAATCCACACATAAATGCAATGACGTGAGTGAAAGTGTGCAAGTAGCCCGTTACAAAATAGCAGCGATTAATTAATTTTTTTAAATGAATCAACAGGGCACATGCAGTTGCAATTAATTACTTAAGGAGAATAAAATATTAAGGTGCAAACGAAAGAGGCACAAGTAATTTAAGCGGTCACAGAATATGTCCCGCAAGTTATACAACGACTGAACAAATAACACAGAAAAATAGAAATTCACCACAATATGAGTCCGATTTTAACAACAACAAAAGATAAGAACAATATACCGCAACTTGCATATGCATGCGGCGGCGGCGGTTGTTGGCGGCAAGTGAATGGTGTTGGGAGTAGAGCGGGGTTAGTAGTGGCTCGGGTAGACTGTGGAGGACGGCTGTAGGGGAGGAGATTGTCGGCTGGAAGTGGCCGACAAGGTGGAGGAAGAGGGGCTTCAGCTTTGTGGGATGGAGGATTGGACGGGAAGAGAAGGAAACGACGGAGTGGTTGTAGGGAACTGTGCAGGGAAGGAGGAGGAGGGACTTACAGGAGCTTCAGTGGCCGGCGGTGGGGGAATAGAAGCGAAGGTGGAGTTGTCGGGACTGGATAGGATGTGGGAAGGGCTTCAGGAAAGCCGTCAGGCTAGGCACAGGGGAAACAGAGGACGGGGAGGACTTCCCGGCGGGGTGGGTTGAACGGGAAGTAGATGAGTAGGAGAAAATGGTGGAGGAGGGGCTTACTGGGTCGGGGGAGGGAGGCGGGGAAGAGGGTTCCGTCGGCTGCGGCTTGGGGCTAGGGCGGGCAACAACGAGAGAGAGTGGAGGCGGGACGGAGGGGGAGATGAGGGCTCAAGGGATGGGCGGCGGGCAACAAACCTGGCGTCGCACCAGGGTTTTTCTCCGGCGTCGCACCTGGAGAGGAAGTCCGCACGGTTGGAGGAATTTTGCCAAAGCCACGATGCCTCCAAAATCTAGCCGGCGCCTATCCAACGCCAAAACCGCCTAATAACTGAACCCTAGATCTGTAAATAAACCACCTGATCGGATGGCTAATACTATTTTGGTCCGATCGGGGCTAAATACACCTCAAAATAAAAAAAAACATAAAATATGAAAGTGACTAGAAACGATCATCTGGACGCGAACATGGGCTCCGATCGCCCGTCCGGGCAGCGGATCACCGCCTCCTGCGGGAATATACTCGCGTCGGTCGTGGCGCGCCGTCACTTCTTGGAAGAGTTCTTTCGAATCTTGGTTCTTCAGTAGCAACATGGCAGTGACACATCATTTATCTGATCAACGTTTGGACATGTTGTGGCGGGTCACATCTCATTCTCAACAGGGTCGAGGTCTTTCAATCCCGGGGAAATTGATGCAACCCGAGTTGCATCCTTTTTATTTATTTCTTGCATTTTGTTTTTTTAGCACTCGTCTTCAGGCAAGTTGGTGTGTTTTATTTTCTGCGCATGTTGGTGTGTTTTTTTTCTGCACATGTTGTTAGCGCATTTATGTTTTGCACCATTCTTGTTACTCGTGCATGTTCGTCCGGCTTATTGGCACGACCGACCAATAAGGCCTTGAATACAAAAGTCTGTCTAATTAGGTAGAAAGGTAGTTAGGGCAACCTTTGAAAATTTAAAAGATTTTTATTTTGCATATTTAATTTTAATTTATTAAATTATAAATAATTGTTTTAATTATTGGAAAGTTCTCTCTGAAACTCTTCCTTATTGAGCTAACCCTTTAATTATTTTGAAACCCCCTTCTTTAAAACCTAAGTAAATTATCATGAAATTTGAAATCCTCTTAGAAATTATTGCAATGGAGACCTCTTAAAAGTTTCCTTTAATTAAAATCCCTTTCCTCATTTTGAAACAGGACCTCTTAAAAGCCCTAACCCTCCATTTTTTCACGCTGCCTGGGATTTGGAAATGGACCGAGACATTTTTTCGTTCGGTTTCCTCCAACGCACCTCTGCCTTCCTGTTAGCCGCCCGACCCCTCATTTGTTTGTCCCTCTGCTGCCATCAAAAGCCTGAACCAGTCCCGACGACCCCCCTAAACCTTCCGTTCTCCTCGTCCGGACTCCAGAGCATCTTTGACAGTCCACATATGTTCTGGCGATCTCTTCCCGGCAGTTCTTGCACGCTAATGACCTCTCTTTGGTCTTCCCCATTCAAGTTCGTCAAGCCATCTCCAGTTGTTTTTTTCCCTCCAACCTCTGCCCGAAGAAATTCTGCCCGTCTCAGGCTGGTATACTTTTCCCCAATTTCTGGCTCAATCCCTATTAGCTTAAGCCTGTGCTAATATTTAATGCTCGTAAATCTTTGAGAGCTTGCCTCTAATTATCATGTTTGCCTCTTTGATGTTAATTTTGAAATGCACATGTTTTTTATTCTATTCAAATTGACTTGTGGAAGAATTATTTTTATTGCTAATTTCGCTCGTTTGCTAGGATCATATGCATATGTAAGAAACTGAGCCCGTTTTCCAGCAATTATCGCTCTGGAAAATTCTGCACAAAATATATCTCCTTAAAATTCAAAACCAGATTTTTGAGTACATCAAAGTGTAGTTGCTAGATTAGTGTCTAGTTCATTTAGTTGTGTTCGTAGTCTCCCCAACCCATCGTTAGAATTGTCCTGCATCAAAAACCCTATAAGAAGTTTCAACCATTTGATTTTTTATCAAACTGTCCTACAGGAGGAAGCATAAATTGCATTCAATGGCACACCACAATGTTAGAATATTTTGAAATAACAGAGATAAGAAGAGTTATGATCGAGACTATCTCTAGAGTTTTCCCTTACATCATTCATATGATAATAAATTTTATGCTTATCACAGTTCACTTAATGTTGGTTTTTTGGTGTAATAGATCATGAATCGTTAGTGGTAAACAATCCTAAAGAGTCTTATATGTTCAATTTTGTTGATGATCTTATTTGTGTTGACTTTCCTGTATAGAAGCGTCTGATGCAGTTCTATGAGATAATTTGGCAAATAATGTTTTTTGATGATACTATTAGTGGTTCTAATTTAGTTTTCCATGATGCGCTAGAAGAAAATCTAGGGGAAAATATATTGTGGAAGATGTATTGAGAATGAATGCGCACTCGAGGTTAAGCTTAAATTTAACAATGAAAATCACCATGCATTTGTTTCTCTTCTCACAACTGCTGGTACTTTATCATTCCATCCCACCACAATTTTCGTTACTGCACTCATGGTTGTAAGCACTCTGCCTCTTCATCCTTGGTGGATGCAACCACACTACCTTTCACTTCACCAACTACTTTTACACCTCCATTACCACTGTCCTCGCCACATCGTCGTAGGTATTCTCTAACACCTTATCCTCTTTTAGGCTCACCAACTATCCATGATGTCATTACTCCAGGCAAACTTTTTAGATTATTACACTGCCAGAATTATCAAAACCCAGACTAACCCACTGTAGCAATCAAGGCAATTTTCTTCACTCTGCCATGGAAGCAAAGTCAATTGCCACTGGGTATATTTATACAGTACAATTGCTGGAAATCTCTCGTCAAAGTTGGATTTTTATTTTATCTTTTAATATTAATGTAATAATTATTGAAATTCTCTTTTGTCTTATTTGCCGTGTTTCTCTTCATCTATATAAGGATGCATAAGGGTAATAGGAGATGAGACATCCTATATTCTAGTCTTAGAGTAAGCCGTGAGTTGGGTAGGGAATCAACCCTCAATTATATCTTGGCGCAACATGTGTTATGAAGGAGGAGTTGACAAGGCTGGGATGAGTACTTGGCAAGTTTATTCTAGGCAGACTAGACCATCCAGCAACACCTAATGTGTCATTCAATAAATTTTTTTGGCATATTTATTTTCTAGCATTTTACTATTTGGTGTAATTATTATAATTCCTCTTGGTAAGGCTTAAATACCATTGTTTGCAGTTGTGTGGTATGTTTTGGATGAGTGGATTTTAGAACCTTAGGCTGGTCAAGATTGTTTCTTGGTGTCTTCCTTCTATCTCCTTCCTTCATTTTGTGTGAGAGGCCCTAAAAATCCTTAAGGAAATATCATTGGTCTGATTTTGTCGTTCCCGCTTGCACAATGCCACCAGATCAAACAATCCCGCCTCTCCACGTGCTACTAATTTGTTGCATGATATTTTCCAGCGCACGTCCTCCCAAATAAAAGACTCTCGTCTCACGTGTTCTCGCAGACTTCATTTGAAACTCCAATTTTCTCCCGTAGCGCGCTTCTCATTCACGCCAACCTAACTCGTGTTTGACTACTTCGTCTCCTCCAATTTTGCTTAGCCAAGTCGGTGTGCAACCATCCGATTCCTAGGCAGATTGTTCCTTATGTTTTGCTTATGCCCATGAATTGTGCCATGGCTAATGCCTGTTTAGATGTCGTGGAATGTCGTTTAGAAGAACATGCAAATGTCTTTTCCTCTAAGCAATTGAAGTCAACTGTTTTCGCATCGACCACCAGTCGATGACAAATAGATCGACCGATCGAATCATCCTCCATTCTTTGTTATCTTGTAAGCCTAGCGACCAAGAATCCGTGACAAATCTTGCGCCCACCTATGCCCTTAACTCACTGGAGGTTCCTCATTTCAACAACGCTGATTTGATTGGATGGATCATCAAATTGGAGCCGTTTTTCGATATTAATCACTTAGATGAGCCTTGGAAGGTGGCAATCATGCTTCTAGGGATGGAGGGCTCAGTTCTACGCTAGGTACGATAGCTCCGTTTGACGACCCTGAGCTATAAATGTCTGATGACTCCATTTATGGTATGTCAGTGTCAACTGGGCTCATATGACGATGTTCTCTGAATCGCCTGGTCATCCACACACCTTAGTAGGGATGCCTCCCTCCAACTCATGACCATCTGCCATCACGCTCTACAAAAGACCTACCTTGCAGATTTTTGTGTCGTACTATGACATTTTATGGCCTCTCTAATCGACATTCCCCAAGATGATACATGGTCTTCCCTTTCCCCACAACTAACACAAATTTTGGATATATACTCTCAGTTCTTTGAGGAATCTCACGACCTTCCTCCAAACAAGCTGACCAACCACCATATTCCTCTGTGTCAGATTGCCGTTGATCTTGGTCTGGCCATACATGTATGAACACATTAAGAAGGAAGAGTCAGGACACTTGGTTGCAAAAATGCTAGCATCCGAATTGATTCAACCCAGTTCTATCCCCTTCTCGAGCCATTTCTACTAGTGCAAAATTATGATGACAGTTGATACTTTTGGGTCGACTATAAGGGATGAAAGGTCACCGTGGCGGATTATTACCCTATTCTAATGATTCATGAAATTTTTAATGAGCTTTATAGTGCTTGCCCATTTCTCCAAACTGGTGCTCCGCCCCATCTACCAAGTCCATGTTAGCTCGAAGGACATTCCCAAAACCTCATTCCACACTCACGATGGTCACTACAAGTTCTTAGTTACCAACGCCCCTGCCACCTTCCATACTACTATGAACAACATCTTCCTTACTGTGCTCCTTTTGTTATTGTCTTCCTTGATGATTTGCTTCTTTACAGCCTCCCTGACAAGATCATTTGCTCCATCTTGCAACCATATTGGAGACCTTCCGACAACACCCCCTCTCAGTTAATCCCAAGAAGTATGCTTTCGCCTTGCAAGTAGTTTCCTAGTTGAGCCACATGATCTCAAGAGTTGTGTTTCTATGGATCCGATTAATGTGGATACAGTGCTGCTGTCTCCGCTACCACGGTCCTTGCAGGACATGCAGGGATTCCTCGTTCTTATCAGGTATTACCATCGCTTCATCAAATACTACGACAGGCCGGCCAGGCCATTGTTGACCCTCAAGAAGGATTTTAACACTATCTTTTACTGTCCTCCGGAGTCAACAACAAATTTTACGAAACTACAACAGGCATTGGTGGTGGCACCCATACGCTTGCCATGCCTAACTTCTCGTAGCCCTTTGATGTTGAGGGTGATATGTCTGAGACGGGCATCTGCGTTGTTCTCATGCATAGTAGTCGTTTGATCACATATTTCATCTTGTCCTTCTCCAACACTGTACAACCCGTATTCGCAGGTTTTGGTTTTTAAGCTTTTGGAGTGGTTTGAGCTCTTGGGGGCCAATTTTGGCCAAGCCTTGGGAATATACTATTAGGGGGAGGAAAAATTGGCCTTCTCCCCTTTTCTTTTTTCGAGGATGGGCGGGTTGACCGACACCCGCCCCTGGCTGTCCAGGCAGGGGGTGAGGCGGGGCGAGACCGGCGGGAGGCCGGGTTCTCGCCCTGCCCCCGCGGCCTGGCGGGGTGAGGCGGGGCGAGACCGGCGGGAGGCCGGGTTCTCGCCCTGCCCCTGCGGCCTGGCGGGGCGAGGCGGGGCGAGACCGGCGGGAGGCCGGGTTCTCTACCTGCCCCAGCGGCCTGGCGGGGCGAGGCGGGGCGAGACCGGCGGGAGGCCGGGTTCTCGCCCTGCCCCCGCGGCCTGACGGGGCGAGGCGGGGCGAGACCGGCGGGAGGCCGGGTTCTCGCCCTGCCCCTGCGGCCTGGCGGGGCGAGGAGGGGCGAGACCGGCGGGAGGCCGGTTCTCGCCCTGCCCCCGCGGCCTGGCGGGGCGAGGCGGGGCGAGACCGGCGGGAGGCCGGGTCTCGCCCCTGCCCCCTGCTCCCCAGCCTGTCTCGGGTGTCCGGGGAGGTGGGGGGTATGGCTTCTCCCGCCCTTGGACCTATTTGGGCCTTGTCGTTACCGTTTTACCCTCGGGGTGGAATTACCTCTTTACCCCCCGGTGTGGCTGTTTTCTATTGGCCCGAGACGTATTTGGCCTAGGGGTATTTCTGGCATTTTGGTTCATGAGATTTGGAAAACTATAAATAGACTCTTAGGGGTGCCTTGGAGAGCATCACTTCTTCACTCTCTCTTCATCCTTCAAGACACCCTAGCTCAAGCCTTGGCTAGGGAGGGGGAGACCTCAAAGGTCTTCTGGGTGTGAGATGAGACCTCCGCGCTAGAGCCAAGGGTCTGTTTCTAGCTTCTCGATCTTTTGGTCCGTGACGTTCTCCTGAGTGTAGTAGGTGTGAGGTCACCCCTTTCTAGGACCCCGAACTCCACAGAGGTCATTTTTGGCTTCAACACTTTTGGTGCGGTGAGCGTGGAGAGTGACCAACACAGAAGATCTCGGGAGAGTGTCATGACTGGAGGTCAGGGAGGTAGTGATGATCTCGGCGAGCTCCCCAGCCCAGGACCCTTTGTGGGGAGACAAGAGTTCATGGCCTCCATCCAAGGCATCATGGAGATGCTGCGAAGTATTGCTCCTCAGGGTGGCAGCTCCACCCCAACCCCCCAGGAGCTAGCTCCCCCCCCCCCTCTCGACGAGTCGACTCCCAGGGGTCTAGGCAAGATGACCCCAGCGGGGGGGGGGGGGAG
The DNA here is from genome assembly GCA_039583875.1 of Platanthera guangdongensis. Lineage (NCBI taxonomy): Eukaryota > Viridiplantae > Streptophyta > Magnoliopsida > Asparagales > Orchidaceae > Platanthera > Platanthera guangdongensis. Next base: position 62,571,196 of record CM077165.1, read on the forward strand.
AAGGAAGTGCACCGGGAAGTAGGCCAGGGAAGGAGAGGATGGGAGATGGGGTCGAGCGAGACCTCACCGGCCGGGAGTTATTCTCCAGCCCGGCGAGTGCCAACCTCCCAGGCGAGCAGGTCGCGCGAGTGGAGGTGACGAGACCACCCCTTAGGGGGTCACCCTTCAGCGAGCTGATAATCTCAGCTCCCGTTCCTGAGGGGTTCAGGGAACCTGACATGGCTTACTATACGGGGAAGGATGACCCCGTCCAGCATCTACAGTAGTTCGAGGATGTCGTCTCCATCAGGCCGATGACGGATGCCTTCAAGTGTCGCCTCTTTGCGATCACGTTGAAGGAGAAGGCAAGGGACTGGTTTCATCAACTCCCTCCGAGGTCGATCTATGGGATCGAGGACTTGAGCCGGAGCTTTCAACTTCGCTTCTCCACCTCCAAGAAGAGGAAGAGGAGTCCCGAGTCCATCTTCCTGATAAGGCAGGGGGCCGAGGAGTCGCTGGCCCGTTACGTTGACAGGTTCCAAGAGGAGATCCTGGAGGTCCAGGAGATGCCAGAGTATGCTCTCCAGATGGCGTTCACGGTGGGGTTGCGCGAGGGGTTCTTCAAGATGAGCCTGACTCGAAAGCCCCCCCCATTTCTTTTGAAGAGCTGATGGAAAGGGCGGCCGAGGAGATAGCTATGGAGGCGACCAACCCGTCATTTGTCAAGAAGTTGGCAAAGCTAACATAGATGGTGTCAAAGGAGCAAGGTGGCTCGAGACCTCTGGAAGGAAGAAGGAGAGAGGAGCGGAGAGCTCAGGAGGGCCCGGAACCAGGTTGGAGGCAGCAGGGAGGACCCGTTCAGGGTCCAGGAAGAGGTTACGTCCAAGATGGGGGGAACTTCCATTGGGGCCAAGGGAGGTTCAACTTCCACAGGCAAGCTCCAAGACAGCTCTTACCCCCGTCGCAGCAAGCCTTGACGATAGGAGGAAGAGGTAACAGGAGAGAACGCCCAGCCCGCCGAAGGAGGGGAGGAGCACTGCCGTACTGTGACTTCCACCAGTTGGAGGGGCACGCCACAGCTACCTGCCCCGAGTTCCTGGAAGTGAGGGGGGAGAGAGACCCTGCACAGCCACAGCCGCCAGTGCGGGTTGAAGAGGTTCTACCCAGAGAAGGGGGGATGACGTGTGTGAGGACCGGGTCGATGTCGGACCCCGAGGTGGTATAGCTGTGATCCATGGTGGAGTAGGGATCGAAGCCACTCGGAAGGCGAGTCTCCATGTGATGTACTGACGGAGCGTCGCCTCGACGTCCCAGACCCTGCCCCAGGAGGAGAAGATCACCTTCTCGGTGAAGGACCTGCCGGATCATGAGGATCCGTGATGTAGGCTATGCCTTAGGGATCCTACACGAAGGGCGTGACTATGACCTTTACAACGTTAACGCTCCCTAACCCGCACACAAACATAACGCAGCGACCACAATGAATTTTATTTATCATTCGCGCTAACATACGGGTAGCCGATCCGCAAGTGGAACGAAGAATGGCTATAAGCCAAAATCCTTTCCGGCTAAATGGAATAATATTGATTCCGGTCGAGCTTGGAGTTGTACCAAAATAGATCCACCCAAAAATACAACACGATTCAAAAGTGGTAGGATCTATCCCAACAAAACAAAAGCGAGGAGCGCCAATCCTCTCGTTAGATCTTTCGGAAAAAACCAAATGAAAATCCAAATCTACTATTAGAAACACCGCGAAAATTAACGATTCGGGAAGATCACGCAAAAGTCGTCCACCAAAAGAACTAATCAAGAGGGAAATTCTCTTGTGTAGGAATTTTCGTTATCTCGCTCGGAAGTGTAGATCCGAGATGTTTGGATCCACCAAGATGACCGCTCTTCCTTTGGACCCACGGGAAACGCACCACGAAAAATGATCTTGCTCGTCTCCTTCGCTTTCACGCCGTGGATGATTACTCCAAAGACCTTGGTTCTTCCTTGCACTTGATCCTTTTTCCTCCAAGGTGGCCGAAAAGTGACAAAGGGTGAATATGATTTCGGTGGAGAAAGGTAGAGAGGTGGGAGAACGAGGGGTTGCTAGAGGGAGCGAGGAGTAGAAGGGGCGGCCAAGCAAAGAGGGAGAGGGGCGGCCGAACTCCTTGAGATGGAGCCTTGAGGGGGGCGGCGGCCAAGAGGAGGAGGGAAGGAGGATTAGGTTTAAGCAAGCAATTTTTCTTTGATCTCAATAATAATCCCATAACAAATGAAAATTTGGCCTTATATAAGGCTTACAACCATGTGGCTATTAGCAGCCCAAAATAAAATATTGTTCCGAAATGAAATGATAGAAAACAACATAGTTTCAAATACCACATATAAAAGATAAATGCAGACCACTAGTAAAATAAATTTAACTCTTAATTTTTGTTGCGTGGGCGAAGATTGTAGCCGTGCCCGCTACGGCGCCACAAGTCTTTTGTTGGAGGAGCATCGTCGTCATCTTCTGCCACGGCAACACCGCCATGGACGTCGTCATCTTCTGCCAGTTGGCCGTCGTGGTGGCCGTCGCCATCAATCCTCCCGCTCTCAAAAGGACTCATCGCGATTGGTGGGCTGGACGGTAACGGTGGAGGAGATCTGCATCAAGAAGAGCCAGCTCTGCCGAAGAAACCCAAGAGTCGTCCGAAGCTGGACGACCTCGCCATCTGACCAAAAACCTGTGAACGTCGCCGTCGGGAGTAGAAAACACCGCATCCTGCAAAATCTTGTCAGGCAAGAAATCGGTCCGGGGGAACCTTGGAAAAGCGTTAGGCGCAGAAGAAAAACAAGTTGCATCATCAATAGGCAACGTACCTCCCGAAGGATCCGAAAGGGAGAGCGGTCCAGAAATATTTTCACCCCCCACCCATTTAGACGGTATAGTGGAAATATGAAACAGAGAGACTGACAGTTCAGGTGGTGGAGCGACATAGAGCGTTAAATCCGAAATGTTAAAAACAGGGGAGATTCCCCAATCAGCGGGTAACTGTAATAAATATGCATTTTCACCTAGCTTCTTCAAAACCCGAAAAGGACCGGCTCTCCTATTCGCTAATTTTTTTATGGTGCCCGAAGGCATCCGTTCAGGGATAAGACGTACCATTACCAAATCGCCAATATTGAAGGGGACTGCTCGCTTATGTATGTTAGCATTCGATTGATAAATAACATATTGTTTAGCTAACGTCTTGCCTATGTGCTCATGGAGAGTGTGAACGTGCGAGGCGAAGTCTTGTGCAAATTGACTTGATTTAAATGATGGTGATAACGGAATCAAGTCAAGAGGCACGGACGCCTTATATCCATGCACTATCTCATTTGGCGATAACTCGGTGGAGCTATTCTTAGAATTATTGTAGGCTAGTTGAGCGTGAGGAAGAATAAGGTCCCATGTACCCTTATGATCACCTACTAAGCAACGAAGTAACCCACCCAAACTCCGGTTAACAACTTCCGTTTGCCCATCCGTTTGTGGATGATAGGCCGACAAAAACATAAGTCGAGTGCCCAACAGCTTCCAAAGTGTTTTCCAAAAGTAGCTAGTAAACTTAACATCCCTATCGGTCACGATGGTTTTGGGGACACCCCGATGTGCCACGACCTCCTTAAAATACAACTTAGCGACGTGTGAAGCATCGTTGGTGCTATGACAAGCGATAAAATAAGCCATTTTTTAGAATCGGTCCACTACGACCAAGATGGAATCGTGACGCCTAAATGTCGGTGGAAGGCCCAAAATGAAGTCCATGCTAACATCCACCCATGGGGCAGACGGAATCGGAAGGGGTGTGTAAAGACCGGCATTGGTCTTGTTACCCTTGGCTAATTGACAAACGCGGCAGCTCCCGACGATTTTATTGATCATTGGCTTGAGACCCGGCCAAAAGAATTTATCCTCTACAAATGTGATCGTTTTATCGCGACCGAAGTGTCCTCCTAGTCCTCCACTATGTAACTCCCATATAATAAAATGGCGTAGCGAAGAGCGGGGAATGCATAGTTGCGTATGCTTAAATAGGTACCCATCACGGATGTAGTACGCCGAAATAGTGGAAGGAGAATTGTCCTGAGCGGCGAAATATATCTCCTTAAAATCCGGACACTGTATATACTCATATTTGATTCTTTCAAATACTATGACCGACACCTCCATGGTAGATAGTAATAGAGTGACGCGACTAAGGGCGTCCACCACACGATTTAACGTACCCTTGAGGTGCTTGATAATGAATGTATACTCTTGAAGGTATGAGACCCATTTGGCGTGCCAAGGGCTGATCTTACTTTGGGAGTTTACAAATCTTAATGCCTCATGATCGGACAAGATTACAAATTCCTTTGAGATAAGATAGTGTCACCAATGTTGGAGACAACGGATCACGACATAGAACTCACGATCATAATTGGAATAATTTAACTTTGGACCGGCAAGTTTTTCGCTAAAATATCCTATCGGATGTCCATCTTGACTTAAGACTCCTCCGATCCCTATTCCTGATGCGTCGCATGATAATTCAAACACTTTACTAAAATCCGGCAAGCGTAATAATGGGGCTTCAGACATCCGGTCCTTAATCATTTGAAACGCGCGAGTGGCCGCTTTAGTCCAATGAAATTCTCCTTTCTTCATCATGCATTCGGTGATCGGTGTCATGATACTACTAAAGTTTTGGATGAACCTTCGATAAAATGTGGCCAAGCCGTGAAAACTTCTAACTTCCCGAATATTTGTTGGTTCAGGCCATTCTTTAATCACTTGGACCTTCTTTGGGTCAACATGAATGCCTTCAGAACTCACTATGTAGCCGAGAAACTCTACGGATGTCACACCAAAGGAGCATTTTTTTAGATTGATATATAGCTTTTCTTGGCGCAAGGTTGATAGGATTGTCCTTAGATGTGTCTCATGATCCTTTTGTGAACGGCTGAATACTAAGATATCATCAAAGTATACGACTACGAATTTACCCATGTATGGCTTAAAAACTTGGGTCATCAATCGAGAGAAAGTACTCGGTCCGTTAGTGAGCCCTTCCCCAAGCACCAACCACTCGTAGAGCTCATCCTTAGATTTAAAAGCCGTCTTCCATTCATCTCCTTCCCGTATCCGTATTTGATGATAACCACTTTTGAGATCCAATTTTGAAAACATGGCGGCGCCCGATAACATATCTAATAAATCGTCCAAACGGGGAATGAGGAACCTATATTTGACCGTAATTTTATTTATGGCCCGGTAGTCTACACACAATCGCCAAGACTTATCTTTCTTTGGAACCAAGAGGGCCGGTACGGCGCATGGGCTCTTACTATGGCGGATAAAACCCTTTGCTAGCAAATCCGAAATTAAAGCTTGTAGCTCCTCATGTGCGGAGGGGTTGAGCCGATAATGTGGATGGTTAGACAATGAAGAGCCCGAGACGAAATCTATCTCATGCTGAATATCTCTCATGGGTGGCAACTTAGATGGCAAGTCCTCCGGATAGACGTCTTTATACTCTTCCAACATAGTGCGCAGAGATAACAGTATATTCTCTAAAATGGGTGAGTCTTCCTTAGCTTGTAGGCATACTAACGCATACAGGACGCCGTCCAAGAAGGTCTCGCGTTCCAACTCCTTCTTACTTATCAAACTTATAATTTTTCTTTCCGCAGGCACAATTGTGTCTTTGGGGGCAACCGAAGGATCCTTGGGTGGTGTGGGTTTCAGTACAATGGTCTTACCATTATACTTGAACTCGTAAGTGTTGGCTCGCCCGAAATGGGTCACGTCATAATCATAGAGCCACGAGCGCCCTAGAAGTACATGACATACATCCATGGGGATGACGTCGCACCACACTTTATCGACATAGCTCTTCAACGTAAGTGGCACTAAACAACGCTTAGAAACCGCGATAGACGTTTTGTTCACCCACGCTATTTTATATGGCTGGGGGTGTGGTTCGGGGACTAGGTGCATACGAGTGACGGCGTTTTCCGAAATGACATTCATGCAACTTCCGCTGTCTATTATTAACTTGCACCACTTTTCACCACATTTAAAATTCAAAGAAAATATGTTCGTCCGATTGTGCTCATCCGGTGCACGCGATGTGGCCAAGATACACCTCATAACCATCATATAAGACTCATCTTCGATATCACTCGGCTCGGCGTCTGATTCACTGCCAGCTTCATAGACGAGCTCGACAGGCTCAGACGTGGACTCTAACAGTGCCAGTGGCTTACTCTTAGTGGGACACTCACTAGAGTAGTGTCCTTGTATTCCGCACGAATAACATGTAGCATTAGTCTTATTAATTCGTCCTATTGGAACTCTCTCTCCATTGAGATTTTTATTGTTCCTAGCGGTAATTACTATGGAACTTGAGTCAGTCGTTCGGAACTTTCCTTTGTCTCGCATGGATGACGAAGGTGGGGGTCCTAAGATGGATTTTCCTTTCTGGAATGCTCGACCCTTGGACTTGTAGGCATTGTGCTTTTCTATATCCAATGCCGCATTGAATGTTGTGTTAAGGTCCGTGTGACCATAACGCAAAGCTTGCCTTGGATGTCCGCATTAAGGCCCTTACGGAAACGCGATAGTTTGACCTCAGGCATTTCTCGAATATCACAACGCACCATCATATCCTTGAGTCGTCCCATGTACTCCGCTACCGATTGGCCCCCTTGACGAAGGGTGGCTAGCTTGTCGAACATTTGGGTTCGGTGATACGCCGGGACATATTGGTCATGCAGGAGTGCCTTCATGGCAGCCCACCCAATTGGGGGTGCTCCATTCACGGTTCCTAGACGCCTCTCTTCGTTCAACCAGAACGTTTTGGCTCTACCCAGAAGTTTCATTCGTGCTACTCGTACCTTCTCAACGTCCGTCAGGTTGTGCCACTCAAAATAGCACTCAATATCCATGATCCAGTTCAGAAAGAGTTGGGGTTCACCCATGCCATCGTAGGATGGAGATTCCATTTTAACGGCCCTAGTTAAGTCGAACTCATAAGGGGCTCGGGGTGCGTACTCATAATCCGGATCACGAGGGAGATTTTGTCGCTCTTCTCGTTGGTTGGCGGGATGGGGTGGCTGCCCCGGTCGGTTTATCCCAAAGCCGGGATTTCGAGGCGCCGCCTGATTTACAGCCAACCCTTGTATTAACTGAGTGAGGGCATCAAACCTGGTGTTAAACTCTTCCCTAAGCGCCGCAATTGTTGCAGGAGCGGGCTCACCATCATCATGATGGTCGGCCATGTGTGATGTGGATGGAGGATACTCCGTGCCAAGTCTCGTGCGCATGAACAACACTGATACAGGGTGCCGCACCTAGACAAGAGACTGTTTGGACAAGAATTTTATAAATCAGGATTTTTATACGCTTAATGTCTTGGAGAATGAAAATATTTTTTTTGACTTTTATGCTTAGAAAAAAAAGTAGAAAATTTAGAATTTTTTTGGCAATTTTTTTTGCAGAATTTTTTTTTTACTTTTGTTATATGCAGACCAGATGGTGAAATTTTTTTTTCATATTTTGTGTCTACGAAACGTGCACGACCAAGTGTGGGTCGTCGTCCTAAGACCGGAAGCGTAAGGACGGTGTCGATTGAGAAATCAACACAAACCTCGCTTTGATACCAAATTTGATGTAGGCTATGCCTTAGGGATCCTACACGAAGGGCGTGACTACGACCTTTACAACGTTAACGCTCCCTAACCCGCACACAAACAGAACGCAGCGACCACAATGAATTTTATTTATCGTTCGCGCTAACATACGGGTAGCCGATCCGCAAGTGGAACGGAGAATGGCTATAGGCCAAAATCCTTTCCGGCTAAATGGAATAATATTGATTCCAGTCGAGCTTGGAGTTGTACCAAAATAGATCCACCCAAAAATACAACACGATTCAAAAGTGGTAGGATCTATCCCAACAAAACAAAAGCGAGGAGCGTCAATCCTCTCGTTAGATCTTTCGGAAAAAACCAAATGAAAATCCAAATCTACTAATAGAAACACCGCGAAAATTAACGATTCGGGAAGATCACGCAAAAGTCGTCCACCAAAAGAACTAATCAAGAGGGAAATTCTCTTGTGTAGGAATTTTCGTTACCCCGCTCGAAGTGTAGATCCGAGATGTTTGGATCCACCAAGATGACCGCTCTTCCTTTGGACCCACGGGAAACGCACCACGGATGAAGATCTTGCTCGTCTCCTTCGCTTTCACGCCGTGGATGATTACTCCAAAGACCTTGGTTCTTCCTTGCACTTGATCCTTTTTCCTCCAAGGTGGCCGAAAAGTGACAAAGGGTGAATATGATTTCGGTGGAGAAAGGTAGAGAGGTGGGAGAACGAGGGGTTGCTAGAGGGAGCGAGGAGTAGAAGGGGCAGCCAAGCAAAGAGGGAGAGGGGCGGCCGAACTCCTTAAGATGGAGCCTTGAGGGGGGCGGCGGCCAAGAGGAGGAGGGAAGGAGGATTAGGTTTAGGCAAGCAATTTTTCTTTGATCTCAATAATAATCTCATAACAAATGAAAATTTGGCCTTATATAAGGCTTACAACCATGTGGCTATTAGCAGCCCAAAATAAAATATTGTTCCGAAATGAAATGATAGAAAACAACATAGTTTCAAATACCACATATAAAAGATAAATGCAGACCACTAGTAAAATAAATTTAACTCTTAATTTTTGTTGCGTGGGCGAAGATTGTAGCCGTGCCCGCTACGGCGCCGCAAGTCTTTTGTTGGAGGAGCATCGTCGTCATCTTCTGCCACGGCAACACCGCCATGAACGTCGTCATCTTCTGCCAGTTGGCCGTCGTGGTGGCCGTCGCCATCAATCCGTTTTGCGATGCGTTGGTCTTCCAGACGGTCATCGAGGGCTACACCGTCTCCCGGATCTTGGTTGACAACGAAAGCTCCGTCAACGTCGTTTTCAAGAAGACGTTTGACGAGATAAAGGTAGAGCCAAGAAGGGTGTGGGCCTCGGACGGACCCTGTTCAGATTCTCAGGGGAGAGGAAGGAGGTAGAGGGTGGAGTAGGACTCCAAGTAAAGTTGGGAGGGGCTTCAAGGAACTGCCGGTTCGTCATTGTTGACGCACCAAGCAGCTACAACGCCATCTTCGGAAGACCCCTCATCAGCGCCTTCCGTTGCGTGTCGTCTTCTTTCCACCAATGCCTCAAGTTCAGCTCAGGAGGGATACAGGTCAGAGTCAAGGGAGACTCTAGGATGGCAAGGCAGTGTTATGTCACGGCCGTCAACACCATCTCTTGGTTGACCAAGGCAGAGGAGATGGAGAAGGTCATGGAGAGCTTGAGCAAGATGAAAGTGTCCGAGGAGAAGGAAGCGGAAGACGACCATCATGCTCAGGCCCCCTGAAGGAGCCTCGCCTTGCGGAAGTTTTTTTCCTCTTTCTTGTCCTTTAACAAGTGCTACCCCTGACCAGCTGAGTCAGGGGACCATGTAACCCATCTTTTTTCCCCATTTGAGGATGTTGGATTTGGTAGAGTTCAAGTGAAACACCTGTTTCCCCACCCCCGAGAGGATCTCCTCAGTCAGGCTCCCACTAGCTGGTTGGGTCGAATGTGCCTCGGGGAGAGCAAGTCTCACCCCCGAGAGGATCTCCTCAGCCAGGCTCCCACTAGCTGGTTGGGTCGAATGTGCCTCGGGGAGAGCAAGCCCCACCCCCGAGAGGATCTCCTCACCCAGGCTCCCACTAGCTGGTTGGGTCGAATGTGCCTCGGGGAGAGCAAGCCCCACCCCCGAGAAGATCTCCTCAGCCAGGCTCTCACTAGCTGGTTGGGTCGAATGTGCCTCGGGGAGAGCAAGCCCCACCCCCGAGAGGATCTCCTCAGCCATGCTCCCACTAGCTGGTTGGGTCGAATGTGCCTCGGGGAGAGCAAGTCCCACCCCCGAGAGGATCTCCTCCGCCAGTCTCCCACTAGCTGGTTGGGTCGAATGTGCCTCGGGGAGAGCAAGCCCCACCCCCGAGAGGATCTCCTCAGCCAGACTCCCACTAGCTGGTTGGGTCGAATGTGCCTCGTGGAGATCAAGTTCCCACCCCCGAGAGGATCTCCTCAACCAGGCTCCCAATAGCTGGTTGGGTCGAATGTGCCTCGGGGAGAGTAAGTCCCACCCCCGAGAGGATCTCCTCAGCCAGGCTCCCACTAGCTGGTTGGGTCGAATGTGCCTCGGGAAGAGCAATCCCCACCCCCGAGAGGATCTCCTCAGCCAGACTCTCACTAGCTGGTTGGGTCGAATGTGCCTCGGGGAGAGCAAGCCCCACCCCCGAGAGGATCTCCTCAGCCAGGCTCCCACTAGCTGGTTGGGTCGAATGTGCCTCAGGGAGAGCAAGTCCCACCCCCGAGAGGATCTCCTCAGCCAGGCTCTCACTAGCTGGTTGGGTCGAATGTGCCTCGGGGAGAGCAAGCCCCACCCCCTAGAGGATCTCCTCAGCCAGGCTCCCACTATCTGGTTGGGTCGAGCGTGCCTCGGGGAGATCAAGTTCCCACCCCCGAGAGGATCTTCTCAGCCAGGCTCCCACTAACTGGTTGGGTCGAATGTGCCTCGGGGAGAGCAAGCCCCCCCCCCGAGAGGATCTCCTCAGCCAGGCTCCCACTAGCTGGTCGGGTCGAACGTGTCTCGGGGAGATCAAGTTCCCACCCCCGAGAGGATCTCCTCAGCCAAGCTCCCACTAGCTGGTTGGGTCGAATGTGCCTCGGGGGGAGTAAGTTCCTTTTTGCTCCGAGACAGTCCCGCTGCCCAGGCTCTCACTAGCTGGGCAGGGCCGGTGGTATTTCTCGTGGAAGCCAAGTATTTTCTACCCCGAGGGGGTCTCGCCACCCAGGCTCCCATAGCTGGCATGGCAGGTTGACCCCTCCGGAGGGTGAAGTGTTTTCTACCCGAAGGGGGTCTCGCCATCCAGGCTCCCATAGCTGGCATGACAGGTTGACCCCTCCGGGGGGTGAAGTGTTTTCTACCTGGAGGGGGTCTCGCCACCCAGGCTCCCATAGCTGACATGACAGGTTGACCCCTCCGGGGGGTGAAGTGTTTTCTATCCGAAGGGGGTCTCGCCATCCAGGCTCCCATAGCTGGCATGACAGGTTGGCCCCTCCGGGGGGTGAAGTGTTTTTTACCCGGAGGGGGTCTCGCCACCCAGGCTCCCTTAGCTGGCATGGCAGGTTGACCCCTCCGGGGGGTGAAGTGTTTTCTACCCGGAGGGGGTCTCGCCATCCATGCTCCCATAGTTGGCATGACAGGTTGACCCCTCCGGGGGGTGAAGTGTTTTCTACCCGGAGGGGGTCTCGCCATCCAGGCTCCCATAGCTGGCATGACAGGTTGGCCCCTCCGGGGGGTGAAGTGTTTTCTACCCGGAGGGGGTCTCGCCATCCAGGCTCCCATAGCTGGCATTGCAGGTTGACCCCTCCGGGGGGTGAAGTGTTTTCTACCCGGAGGGGGTCTCGCCACCCAGGCTCCCATAGCTGGCATGGCAGGTTGACCCCTCCGGGGGGTGAAGTGTTTTTTACCCGGAGGGGGTCTCGCCACTCAGGCTCCCATAGCTGGCATGGCAGGTTGACCCCTCCGGAGGGTGAAGTGTTTTCTACCCGGAGGGGGTCTCGCCACACAAGCTCCCATAGCTGCCATGACAGGTTGACCCCTCCGGGGGGTGAAGTGTTTTCTACCCGGAGGGTGTCTCGCCATCCAGGCTCCCATAGCTGGCATGGCAGGTTGGCCCCTCTGGGGGGTGAAGTGTTTTTTACCCGGAGGGGGTCTCGCCACCCAGGCTCCCATGGCTGGCATGGCAGGTTGACCCCTCCGGGGGGTGAAGTGTTTTTTACCCGGAGGGGGTCTCGCCACCCAGGCTCTCATAGCTGGCATGGCAGGTTGACCCCTCCGGGGGGTGAAGTGTTTTTTACCCGGAGGGGGTCTCGCCATCCAGGCTCGCATCAGCTGGCATGGCAGGTTGACCGCGCAAGAAAATCACACTCAGCGAATACGTTGGGTTGGATGTTTATTTCCGAGCTTTTGCCAACCTCGAAAAGAGCAGGGATTGTGTACAACTCCGTATTCGCAGATTTTGGTTTTTAAGCTTTTGGATTGGTTTGAGCTCTTGGGGGCCAATTTTGGCCAAACCCTGGTAATATACTATTAGGGGGAGGAAAAATTGGCCTTCCCCCCTTTTCTCTTTTCGAGGATGGGCGGGTTGACCGACACCCGCCCCTGGCTGGCCAGGCGGGGGGCGAGGCGGGGTGAGACCGGCGGGAGGCCGGGTTCTCGCCCTGCCCCCGCGGCCTGGCGGGGCGAGGCGGGGCGAGACCGGCGGGAGGCCGGGTTCTCGCCCTGCCACCGCGGCCTGGCGGGGCGAGGCGGGGCGAGACCGGCGGGAGGCCGGGTTCTCGCCCTGCCCCCGCGGCCTGGCGGGGCGAGGCGGGGCGAGACCGGCGGGAGGCCGGGTTCTCGCCCTGCCCCCGCGGCCTGGCGGGGCGAGGCGGGGCGAGACCGGCGGGAGGCCGGGTTCTCGCCCTGCCCCCGCGGCCTGGCGGGGCGAGGCGGGGCGAGACCGGCGGGAGGCCGGGTTCTCGCCCTGCCCCCGCGGCCTGGCGGGGCGAGACCGGCGGGAGGCCGGGTTCTCGCCCTGCCCCCGCGGCCTGACGGGGCGAGGCAGGGCGAGACCGGCGGGAGGCCGGGTTCTCGCCCTGCCCCCTGCGGCCTGGCGGGGCGAGGCGGGGCGAGACCGGCGGGAGGCCGGGTTCTCGCCCTGCCCCCGCGGCTGGCGGGGCGAGGCGGGGCGAGACCGGCGGGAGGCCGGGTCTCGCCCCTGCCCCCTGCTCCCCAGTCTGTCTCGGGTGTCCGGGGAGGTGGGGGGTATGGCTTCTCCCGCCCTTGGACCTCTTTTGGCCTTGTCGTTACCGTTTTACCCTCGGGGTGAAATTATCTCTTTACCCCCCGGTGTGGCTGTTTTCTATTGGCCCGAGGCGTATTTGGCGTAGGGGTATTTCTGGCATTTTGGTTCATGGGATTTGGAAAACTATAAATAGACCCTTAGGGGTGCCTTGGAGAGCATCACTTCTTCACTCTCTCTTCATCTTTCAAGGCACCCTAGCTCAAGCCTTGGCTAGGGAGGGGTAGACCTCAAAGGTCTTCCGGGTGTGAGGTCGGACCTCCGCGCTAGAGCCGAGGGTCTGTTTCTAGCTTCTCGATCCTTTGGTCCGTGACGTTCTCCTGAGTGTAGTAGGTGTGAGGTCACCCCTTTTTAGGGACCCCGAAATCCACAGAGGTCATTTTTGGCTTCAACAAACACCATCTACTATTAATCCGTAAACGAAAATAAGATTAAGTTACTCGTGTTGGCAGCTCAACGTTGGCGACCATACTTATTGAGTCAACATTTCATAGTTCTCGCAAAACACCATATTCTGTAACACCTCCTAAGCAAGAAGATGTCTACGCCAACACAACAAGTCTGGGTATCCATATTCTTGGGCTACGACTTCACGGTATGGGTGAGAGGCCAAATAGAAAAAGTCAAATCTGATCGAACTGATCTAACTACACAAATTTTGTAATCGAACTAGTCGGTCCTGTGTAGATTTGGTTTGAAGTTTGTGAAGACCGACCCCTTGTTGGATTGACAACTTGGAAACCGATGAAATAGATGCAGTTTCTCATCATTTTATTTACCCAGTTTAGCAAGCTTAGGCAATAGACACAAACCTAAACATTACCCTACTTCCAACGGCTTTTGCTTTAGGCAAATTGGGACATGTACGATGACGTTTAATATAATTGCATGCTTATCATCCTACATTGGACATAAAAAGCTTATGTTCAGCCGAAGGAGACAAATATTTTTCAACTTGTCTTCATTTTGGAATGCCTTTTTGTAATTCACGTTAAACTCTAATTTTTCCAAATTTTACCAAGTTGAGTTCTTGGATGGTTATTGCTTTGGTTGATCTTACTTTTGAATTAGTCTCAATATGCTATTGCCTTTTGAATTAGTTAAGTTACTAGGTAGAAGAGATAATAATGATACATATTTTTGTTGCTTCATTTAGATCTCGTTTTTGAAATTCTTTCAATTTTTACCGTAAATCAAAACCAAACAAACCAAAACCGAAAATGGAACCGAATGTGAAGCGAACAAGTCGGTTTTGGTTGATTTGATTTGGACCTTTTGAAAACCGAAGGGCTACAATTCAGTTTCAGTTTGGATCCAAACCGAACCGCTCACACCCTTACTTCACGGTAGAGTTATGACCCGACAAATCCAGCAAGGCAGCCGTCACTCTTTTCTACCAGTCAGTCATTAGAGCTTGCATCTATTTTTGGATCAGTTAGCAGGAGGAGACTACCATTCGACGAGAATTGAAGGTTGGTCCTGACTTACTACCATTTTGGAGATTATCAGAGGAAACTCGCCCGCATACCCACTGTACGCCCTCATTGAAGGTCGTCTTCACCAATTAGGCCATCTGGTCTTATCACCCCCCTCAAAGATCATTCAAAGGCTTCTTGAGGAGTTCCATACCACTCTTAACTGTGGGTCATATTAACGAGTCCTTTCACACTTACTGTGGCCTTTCACAGCGTTTTACTACGAGGGAATGTTGTGCCGTATGGAGACAAAATAAGGCCACCTTCCTAAGAGAACTATTACAACCATTACTTGTCCCCGACCAGATTTGGGATGTTATAACGATGGACTTCACATCCGCCTAGCCAGGTCTTCTGAATAAGATTGTATGTTTGTGGTGGATCTCCTGTAGAAGTAAGAGCGCTTTCTTCCATTTCAGTCATCTTTTCACCACTCTTACAGTTGCGAGGAATTCATCCACGGAGTGGTATGCCTTCATTGGTTTTCCTGGCCGATTGTGAGTGACCCCCCTGTCTTCATGAGCACCTTTTGACATGAGTTGTTTAAACACCAAGACACAACTTTGGATGAGAACAATATACCGTCCACAAACTGATTACTAGCTTGAGATTCCGCTGCCTAGAGACATATCTCCCTATTTCACTTCGGATTGACCTTGGGTTTGGATAAATTGGCTGAGCTAGGCGAAATTTTCCTACAATAGATCTTTCCATTATGCAGCGGGTATCCCATTCCAGGTGGTCAATGAGTGGTCACCCCCTATGTTGCTACAACATCTACTAGGCGAATGTTGCGTGGAGTCACTCCGCACCCGACTCTGCGACTATGATGCAATCTTGTGCCACATGAAATTTCACTTACATCAAACAAACAAACAAAGGCGTGATATCCATTTCCAAATAGAGGATATAGTGTTCATCAAGATCTGTTGTATCACTAGGCGTCATTGACGACAACTTCACTTTAAGTGATCAACCCATTTTTTGGGCCCTTCACAGTAGAGGCTCATATCACCGATGTGGCCCACCCCCACGCCTGCCAATCCAAATCCGGAAACATCATATCTCTCACGTTTTGCAACTCTAGTAGGTCTTAGGGGACCATTCAGTCAAGGACAACTTACCGACTCATGTAGAGACAGATACAATTTTATGTTTGTACTCCAAACCCATTATTGGTTGATGGACGGAGGTGATGGTTGGTCACCATCCCGACCTCCGACGCCAAATGATTAGATCGCAACAAAATTTTTCAACAATTTCTTGATTATTGTCTTCAGGGCAAGATAAATTTTCTAGAGAGGCCGTTATTACGAGGAGGGCATTGACAGGCACGATAGAGAAGCCGAGTTGAGTACTTGGCGGTTATTCCAGGTGGGCGAGACAAATGAATAACGCCGCTTAATGCGGCATCCATGATCTTTTATTTTGACAACTTTATTTTCTCGCACATTATTATTTCTATGTAATTACCATGTTGCCCCCGAGTAGGATTTAAAAAATACTGACTTGTATATGTGTGGTATGTTTTGGACGATTGGATTCTAGAATCTGGGCTGGCGAATAATGTTTCTTGGTATTTCCTTCTATCTCTCTCTTCCTTCGTTTTGGGTTGGAGAACCTAAAAATCTTAAGAAAATAACAGCATGCTTCTCGAGGTTTAATGTAAATGGCTACTGCTTCATGTTGTGGTCTCTCTTTCATCTAGTTCATAACAATTGACTCATCGAGTCTTTCAATTACTATTGAAGCATGGACCACTATGGGTCCTCTATATTTGCTCATTTTGTGCTAATTTTAATTGTAAGTTGGTTATTACTCTCTCGTCAAGATGATTTGATGTATTGTACTACATAATTTTTAGTTATGGTAGTTGTAATGCCAAACATATTCTTACTTAATGTTGTTTTTGTAATGATAATATCGGGGATACTGCCGGCTTTAGCTCAACCTAGCCCCATACTAAGCATAATCCACCAACCATCCTAGAACTACCAACGTACGTCCATGATCAACTACACACTTCTTAACTAACATACTCTAAAAATGCGGCATTTTTGTAGGATCAAGAATAGACAATTATCCATTGTTGTAAGCAGTTATTTGGTATTCACTATTCATTTTGATGTGATGATGAATGCCATTCCAAATTTTAGTTTCTTTCCCGTTGCTCCTTTTGACACAAGAATAGACAATTATCCAGTGTTTGATTTTCATGAATGCAGAGTTTGTGTTCTGACTAAAATAAGTATTGGTTCTTTGTAACCTGCTATTTCTGCTGTTGTTCTAAGCTGCGAATTTCCATTTTTATTTGCCAAATTCTTATGTAATCCCATTATTTTGTTGTATAGAAAAATCAGGTTGTAGTACCATGACCATAAGTTCTTGCTGTAAATCATGTTCTCATTTATTCCCATCAAATCCTGTGGTGTAAACAGTTATTTGGTAATGTTTTTGCGTGTTGATTTATATTTTTTTAGTATTTTTGAATTTTTATTATCTTATTATTTCCATACCCATAAATGGATGATTTTTACCTCCTGAAATTAGTGAATTTTTACTTGCTAAATTTATGAAAATCATTTTTAATGGTCTGTAACTAAATACATTTTATGAATCAGATGTATTTTTTGAGTTATACAAAGTTTTAATTGATCTCTAGTTAATTCTCACCAACCATTTCTGTCATGGCCTTTTGTCCGTATTGGGCATTTTTTTCCCTTTCTTGTTAAGAGAATACAAAAAGAGTACTTGAAAATTAGTCGTTAATGTTTGTTGGTGCAAATGTCTCGTCTTTACCCCTTTTGCAACTGATTTGTATGCGTTATGCAGGATGATATTTTACCTTTTTATGCTTTGTGATCTAAAATTTTAATTTGCCATTCTCAGATGTGGACAAAGGAAGAAACCGATCAATTGTTTGACATGTGTGAGCGGTTTGATCTCCGATTTATTGTAATAGCTGATAGATTTCCTTCTCCTAGAGCAGTGGAGGAACTCAAGAATCGCTATTACTCTGGTACTTATTTGAGATTCTCTTTGCACAATATATATGCTCTTGTTAGAAAATACTAGGAAAAAATGATGTATTGACCCAAGTAGCAGTTAGTGTTTAGTCTCACATTGTTTGTATAGTTAGATCTTACTCTATTCTCTCCTATATATTTGTACTCATACTTTTTTTTTCGTATTCAATAAGTATATACAAGGTTTGAAACTTCCTCTACATAGTATCAGAGGGAATCAGTCTCTCCTTGCGGCTAGCATTCTGCTAACCGTCCGACCTTCCCTTCTCGCGCAGGGCGCGGCCTGGTTTCTACCCGCTTGC
Organism: Platanthera guangdongensis; assembly: GCA_039583875.1. NCBI lineage: Eukaryota > Viridiplantae > Streptophyta > Magnoliopsida > Asparagales > Orchidaceae > Platanthera > Platanthera guangdongensis. The sequence goes on from CM077165.1 coordinate 62,588,909, forward strand.
GGCTTCCCGTGTGGTTACCTCTCTTTCTAACCTCGGCTTCCCGCGCGGTTAAGTTCTTTTTCTAGCCGCGCCTCCCTCTCCCTCTCTCTCTCTCTCTCTCGTGGCTTCCACCTCTTTTTCTTCCCCTCCCCCCTCTCGGCTCCTTTTTATATATCTCTCAGACACGTGGGGCCCTCTCCCTCTACTCGTCGTGGTTTGTTTATCTACCCATCTTTTCGCCGCTTCCCTCTCTTCTCGCGTGGCTTCTTTTTTAGTCGTTGCGACTTTCCCTTCCGCTGCTTGTACCGCATCTTGGTCGCGACATCTTTTCTTGTCGCTGGTGTGCTCACCGTGACCGTGCAATCTTTGTTGTTTTGTCGCTGCGGTTTCCTTACCCGCCGCGGCTTCCCTTCCCGTTGTAGTTCCCCTTTTGTTGCGTGCTCCTCGCGCGGACTTCGCTTAACCGCTGTGGATTCCTTAGTCGTTGAGGCTTCTCCTATTCTCTCTCCAGGTGCCCTCTCTTCTCTAACCGCTTCGGGTTGATTGGTTGTGGTCTGCCTATATCCGTCCGGTTAAGTTCCTCTTCTTCTGGCCTCTGCTGCCTTCTGCCCACTGCGGCTAGGACTTCTCTCCTTCCGGCTACTTCCCGCTGCGGCCTCTGTCTTCCCTCTGCGACTAGGCTCTTCTTGCGTCTAGACCTTGTTTTTTTTATCTTGGTGCAGTCTGTCTCTATCCGCCCGGTCTCGTACCTGTTCGTCGGCTTGTGCTCCTGCTGCGGTCTGCCTCTAACCACCCGGTCGAGTGGCTATTCGCAGGACTCTGTTTCTTTTGGTTGCTGCCCGCCCAGGTGTCTTACTGTCTCGACTTGGTTGCTCGCTCGGTCTTCCTGCGGCTTCTCGTTTACACCACTATTCTTGTTGCGGTCTTCTCGTAACTGAACTGCCAGCCCAGGATTCTTACCGCCGTGGCTTGTTTTTATCCGCTGCGGGCTCTTTTCTTACCGCGCTGATCGTGGCCTGTTCTTGCCGCTGGTGCGTTATCACCGTGACCGCTGCAGACTGTTCCTTGCAAGATGATCAGCTGTCCTCCGGGCTCCGTGGTGTCTATTTTCGATGGTGGTACCTCCTGCCTTGCTCATAGCTCATCCTGGATTTTGGATTTCGGGGCCTCTGACCACATTACCTCACAGAAACCACCACAATATTTGAACTCTGTGCATCCCATGTTCATTACTGTTGCTAGTGGGGACGCAATTCCCGTTTCTGGCGCGGCAGATATTCACGTCACTCCCTCCATTTCTCTTCGCTCTGCACCTCATGTTCCGGGCTCTTCTTTCAACCTTCTCTCTATTGGTTGACTCACTACTGACCTCGATTGTGATGTCATTTTTTCTTCTAACTTGTGTGTTGTGCAGGATCGCAAGACGCAAACTATCATCGAAAAAGGGCATTTGTCGAATGGTCTCTATATCCTTGACACTTCTCCCCCAACGGTGTTGTCTTATATTAGCTCTATTGATTGACATCGACGTCTGGGTCACACTCCTGTAAACATACTCAGAAAATCTCTCCCCGACGTGTCCCTCCAAGAGTTCATGTGTGAGTCTTGTATCTATGGGAAACATCATCGGTCTACGTTCTCATCACATCCTACTCGGAGTCCTGCTCCCTTCGATCTAGTAGACTCCGATATTTGGGGACCCTACAAAATTGCGAGTGTTTTTGGATATCGTTACTTTGTCACATTTGTAGATGACTATCTCGGATGACCTGGCTGTATCTCCTTCGTGACCGCTCCGAATTGCCCGGTGTATTCCGTACTTTTTCATTGAAACTCGCAACCAGTTTTCCACTACAATTAAAACCCTCTGCACCGATAATGTCCGTGAGTACACTAGTAATGCCTTTGCACACCTCTGTGCTGAGTTTGGGATCATCAATCAAACCTCCTCTCTCTATACCCCCAATAAAATGGCGTTGTTGAACGCAAGAATCGACACCTGCTTGAGGTCACCCACTCTCTTATGATTCAGATGAATGCTCCCAAACAGTATTGGAATTTTGCGGCCTCTACCGTCTGCACTCTTATTAACCACATGCCTTTCTCTATTCTCAATTTTGCGGTTCCCTTCAATCTTCTTTTTTCCTTCAAACCTCCTTTCTCCATCACCCCTCGCGTGTTTGGTTGCATGTGCTTTGTTCATCATCTTGGCTCGTCCAGTGACAAACTTACTCCCCGTGCCACTAAATATATGTTTGTGAGTTATTCTTGGACTCAGAAGGGCTACGTTTGTTTTTCTCTCATGGATCGCAAGGTGGTTACTTTTGCTGATGTCACCTTCGTCGAAGATCAGCCATATTACTCTCAACCAGCTGATTCTCCTCTTCCGCCACCTCTCCCGCGGCCTGCTATCCCTGTTCATTCAAACCTTCCACCTCTTATTCCCACACCAATCCCACCTAAACCACCTACACCACCTATCATTCGTGTGTACATTCGACGTCATTCTTTGTCTACTGCCCCACGGGAGCTGCCCTGCTCTAATGATGTTTTGCAGCCTGCGGATCCGACAACAGCTTCCATTGCCCACTCGCTGGCCAACTATGTCTCTTTTCACCGCCTCTCTCCGGAACTCCGACATAGTGCTCTTTCTTTATCCTCTATCTCCACCCCTAACTCTCTACAGGAGGCTCTCCAGCATCCCGGGTGGCGGGTGGCTATGGACGAGGAAATGTCTGCTCTTTAGGCAAACCACACTTGGGATTTGGTCCCGCTTCCTCCTGTACAATCTTGTGTGGGATGTAAGTGAGTGTTTGTCGTCAAACAGGGTCCGGATGGGACGGTTCATCGTTTGGAAGCTCGTCTTGTAGCTCGCGGCTTCACTCAACAACAAGACTTGGATTATGATGAGACTTTTTCTCCAGTCGCAAAACTCAATACTGTTCGGGTGTTGATCTCCCTCGCTGTTCACCGTCACTGGCCCTTGCATCAACTAGATGTCAAAAATGTCTTTCTTAATGACGATTTACAGGAGACCGTTTATATGCAGCAACCTCCCGGGTTTGAGACCACGGGGGAGTACCTTGCTTGTTGTCTGAAGAAGTCTCTTTATGGTCTCAAACAGTCTCCTCGGGCATAGTTTGACAAATTTAGCAAGACCGTTAGTGCTGTTGGGTTCATTCGATGTTCGGCAGACTTCTCTCTGTTCACTCGTCATCGTCCAACAAGCACAGTAATTCTTTTGGTTTATGTGGATGATATTCTGGTTACAGGAGATGATTTTTCAGGAATACAGATGATCAAATAGCATCTAACAACTGTGTTTCAAACAAAGGACATGGGAAGCCTTCAATATTTTCTCGGTCTCGAAGTGTCTCGGAGACCTGATGGGCTTGTGTTATCTCAGAGAAAGTACTGTCTTGACCTACTTCATGATGCGGGCTATTCTGGATGCAAGCCTGCTGACACTCCCATGAATATCAATCACAAGCTTTGTGCTTATGCCTCGGACTTCGATTTGCTCCTTCCGAATCCAGAGTATTATCATCGCCTTGTGAGAAAGCTGATATACCTCACTGTTACTAGACTTGATATATCATTTGTTGTTGGAATTGTCAGTCGATTCAAGCATGAGCCACGTATCTCTCATATTTAGGATGTCGAACGTATTCTTCGATACTTGAAGACTGCTCCTGGATAAGGGCTTGTATACAAGTCCTCTTCGTCTCCTTTATCTCTGATTGCATATTCTGATGCTGATTATGCTGGCTCTTTGGATAACCGTTGTTCCACAAGTGGATACTACACTTACTTTTGAAGACATCTTATTACATGGCGCAGCAAGAAACAGTCCGTGGTTGCTCGCTCATCTGGTGAGGCTGAGTATCGATCTATGACAGCTGTTGTGTCTGAGCTCACGTGGCTTGAGGGTCTCCTTGATGATCTAGGAGTCAAGCTCTCCTCACCTGCAAATTTATTGTGCGACAGTCAAGCTGCTATACACATTGCCAAGAATTCGGTCTTCCATGAACGGGCAACATATTGAAGTTGATTGTCACTTCATTCGGGAGAAGGTTCAGTTGAAGAAGATAGAGTTAACACATGTTCCTGCTGCTCAGCAAGTTGCGGATATCCTCACCAAGGACTTACCTTGGCGTATCTACTATCAGTTCTTTTCCAAGCTTTGTGCCTACGATTTGTACGCTCTAGCTTGCGGGGGAGTGTTAGAAAATACTAGGAAAAATGATATATTGACCCATGTAGGAGTTAGTGTTTAGTCCCACATTGTTTGTATAGCTAGATCTTACTCTCTTCTCTCCTATATAATTGTACTCATACTTGTTTTTTCGTATTCAAGAAGTATATACAAGGTTTGGAACTTCCTCTACAACTCTAAACATAGAATACCATATTCCATTTTCAGCCTTGTTATTTCTTTGTTCCTCAAATCTCTTGCAAGTTATATTGTTCTTTGCACCTGTTATATTCATTTGAAATTAATTTGGCATGTTTTTTTTAATATTTTACGTTATTGGTTTATTTCATTTCTTCCAAGTGATTTTTTCTATGTTACTTGATCAGTAAAAGTTCAGCTTTAGTTTTGAAGACTAAAGTATCCTAGGCTCCTAGCTATTTAAGTATCCTTTCCAAGTAATATATGACTTTCCTGGTGTTATTTTTTGACCATAAAATACATTTTCTTAATACTTATTGATGCAGTGGTAAGGCCGACACGAGGTGGATCCACTAATTGCAGTCCTATATGCAATGACGTAAAATGAAGTGTCGTGCAAGTGCAAGAGTGGTCCGCTAAAATTGCAAACAAGTAATTATTTATTATGAATTAACAACAGGTGCACGTGCAGTTGATCAATTTTGCAAAACGAAAGAGGCGTAATTACTTTCATGCAAGCACAGAAGAAACCCTGCAAATCTTATGACGAATAATACTACTAACAATTAAGAGTGAACATCCACTACACAGTACAGGTGCCAAAATAAACAATAGTAGAAGAAATGTCTTTTACCACACTTCACACATGTAGCGGCGGCGGCGGCGGTTGTTGGCGAGCAAATAGGGGTCGTGGCACACAGAGGAGATCAAAGTGATGCAGATCTGGACTGTTATGGTTGATTGAAGTGGATTCCACGACAAAGGATGGGAAAAGGTGATGGGGAAAGCTGCTGGAGGGGGGATTCAGTGGGGGTCGGTGGAGAAATGGAAAGGTGGTGGAGGTGGAGGCTGTAGGAATGAGGAGTTTGCAGGGGGATGTTAATTTGGGAAGTGGTGGTGGCTTGTGTTGACAGGAAGAAGGTAGCAGGCAGAGGGGAAGTACGCCGGGCTGGACGGGGAAGGATTCCGCCTTGGCGGAAGAGGGAAGGGTATCTGTAGGGAGTTCCGTTGGTGCTGGAGCCGGCTGCATAGGGAAAAGGGAGGCGACAGTGATGTTGTACTGGCGCAGGGTGAGGAAGAAGGGGGAGGGATGTCGGGCTCTGTTTCCGGCACGGGAAAGAAGGAGACGGGGAGTGATCTGGCGAAGGAGGGCTTACTGGAGGGGAAGGGGACGGGGCGGAGGCGGAAGAGAAGGGGGCAGAAGCTGGCGCCGCACCAGCGGGAAGCACGGGGAGGGTCGGCGTCGCACCGACGGATTCTGGAAAATCTCCAAAAATCTCCAAAACTCCAAAACTCCTCTCCCCCCAAACTGCTGGGCATAAATAACCCTAAGTAAAACTGCCGCCTAATGTGAACCGCCGCTTAATAACTGCACAGTACAACCTAAATAAAACCACTCAAATCGGACGACTCACAATGTCTGGACCGATCGAGGCTAAATACAACTCGAAATAAAAAGTACAAAATATGAAACTGACTGGAAACACACATCTGAACGCGACCATGGACTCTGATCGCCCGCCCGGGCAGCGGATCACCGCCTCCTGCAGGAATATACGCGCGTCGGTCATGTCGCGCTGTCAACTCCCCCCTGCTTAAAGGCACTCAACTCCAATGAGTGTAGGTAGCTGTACTCGCTAAGAAGCCGTGGGGCGAGTCTCTGAAGCTCCTCCAAGGAAATCCAAGGAGCATCGTGCAGGGGCCGGCCGCTCCAACGTACAAGATAGCGTAGGGTATCTCGTCCGCCCGCGGCGTAGGAGTTGATGTAGTCTCAAATTTAGGGTTTGGAAAAAAATTTATTTTGGGTTAAAGAGAAATATACTTTTAATAAAAAGTTAGGGTTTGAATTTTTTTGTTTTAAAAGAACACGAGGGCCGAGCGGCCAAATCAAATTTTCGCGTGCGTGATTTCAACGTCGTTGCTCTGAACCTTGAGAAGTTCGTTAATTTTGTCGAGTGGAACTCCTACTCGTTTTAGGGTTCTAAGTCCTCCGCGAGATCTACACGACCACAGGATGATTTGTAACAATTAATTATGAAATAACGGTAATAGTAGTAGAAGAACGCAACGACAAGCCCAAATTATTTTAGGGCATAAATTTATATTAAATACAAGGAGCATCGAGTATAGCCCAAATGACTGGCAGTGGAACTGTGTTCCCTTCGAATCCGTCACACAGGCAGAATACAGTGGAACTGTGTCCCAAAAAGTTAGGGTTTGATTTTTTTTTGTTTTAAAAGAACACGAGGGCTGAGCGGCCAAATCAAATTTTCGCGTGCGTGATTTCAACGTCATCGCTCTGAGACTTAAGAAGTTCGTTAATTTCGTCGAGCGGAACTCGTACGCGTTTTAGGGTTCAAGTCCTCCGCAATATCTACACGACCACAAGCCGATTTGTAACAATAAATTATGAAATAGGGGTAATAATAGTAGAAGAACGCAACAACAAGCCCAAATTATTTTAATTAAGGCATAAATTTGTACTAAATGCAAGGAGCAGCGAGTACACCCCAAATGACTGGCTGTGGAACTATGTCCCCTTTGAATCCGTCACACAGGCAGAATGCGCTGGAAACAAACCGTAGCCGTCGGGTTCAACAACCAGAGATAAGGTTGGCGGTCGACGGTGCTGAACGGAGCCGGGATGCCGAAAAAGAGGCTTTCCGAGGTCGACGACGTCGTGGGTGTACTCGTCTATGGTAAGCCAAACCTGACGAAGGTTATGAAACCTTCAATATAAATTTTGAAGGTAATTCCGGGGAACATATTGCTTTCGGAGCTGATTTTTAAATTCTGCCCTGGTAGTTATAGGTGCTAGACCTAAAGTGAATTGTGTGCGCTACAGTTGAACCCACCAGACTAGTGCTGGTCCTTTAAGGCTAAGAGTGACATTTTCTTCCTGACAATTGATGGGCATCTGTTTCGAGGTCATGAATCGTTCTATACACTCACACTAATCCAAATCCTTCGGGTTCTACTCAGCCCTCAAAATATCTCACATCTAACTTAACTCCATCATCCCAACATGGTTGATTATGGGGTTCAGGATGTTGTGGAATGGGTGCCTTTTCCCTACAGTTTGGTGAAGGTGCTCTATTTCCGCCCAAATGAGTAGTGGCTTCTAAATTATTGACGAAGATCCTTAACCCATTCTTGGCTTGCCAAATATCACCCATGCCGACGGTGAGTGTTTCAACCAATTGCATGAGGTTCAAGTCATTGATGCTCGGTTCTAAGTGCTCCGCTCAATTCTCCATTAAAAAATTAAAATATAAAAATTGTAAACATATGTTTTTTAAATGAAAAAAAACTATTTTTAACAAAGAGAGGCTTTTGTGGAATTAGAATTGAGAAAAAAAAGGAAAAATTGTAATCATTTTTTCTTTTTCTTTTTTAAAAGAAAAAAGATTTGTTAAAAATGGAAATAACTTTTTTTTTTAAAATTGGATCATATTCACGATAGGAGTGAATCAACGTAGCTCTGATAGCAAACTGATGCTGTCGATGTGGATTTTAATAATAAGAGTTGCGAACGATTTAAAATATGTGGCATTAGCGGGACTTGTTATGAGTAATTTCATGTGATAACCGACATAGGGTTTGTACACGTGCATAAGTGGACTATCATTTGTACACAATCAACTTTTGATTAATTATTCCACAAGTGTCTCAAGATAGGAAAACGACATTAGATATTAAATTATGGACAAATAGGAAATAACATTAATTTAGGCAAGCAAACTCTGACTTTAAAGATCAAATACAACTAAGCATATTATTATACTAGCAAATCACGAGCGAGACAAGGAAGAGAACTATGCCATAAACTCATGTGTATGAAAAGTCTTTGGAACCTATAGGGGAACGAGATGGATTGTTGTTGGAGGGCTTAAACAGTGGGGGAAATACTGTTACGGATCACGGAAAGTTCGGAATGCTTGGACAGTGGCAAAAGAATATTTGGAGACGACTGAGTTGGTTGGGCAGCAGCTGAGGAGGATAGGGACACAAACGTCAGCCTGTAGGTCATCAAGATGGGCGTCGGCGGTGAAGGGGTGGTCGTTGGGATCTGGTTTTGTCTCTAGCTGTGGCGGTGAGATCTGTAATAGTAGTAACAACCAACTGGACGGAAGGAAAACATCTTATAGATTTGATGGAGGAACATAGGTCGTCAGAGTCCTAGGGGCCATCGATCGGTAGTTGTGATGGTTGATGCGGGCATCTGGCGTCGGAAGTAGAGCGGTCGGGTCTGGGAGAGGGTATCGACTGGGAGATCGAGAACATAAAAGTTTTCTCTGTTCTCAATATTTCTCTAGCTGATCATGAAAGAAAGGTTGGGTCGGTTTTTGAGTTCAGAATTGATAACAGCTGGTTTGAATGAGTTTAATGAAATAAAGAAGGGTATTAATTGTGGCTCTTGGTTTTTAAACTCACTCTAAAATGCCTTTAATGAGACGATTTTAGGTATCCCCCATTAAATAAAATAATTCTAAAATACAATTTTAATTTAATTTTTACAATTCTATTTTTTTAAATAATGATAATAATATAGTAATATCGTAATTTTTATTTCAATTCCATTGCTTCCCTAAATTAACACTACTAATTTGATGGACCTTTACATTCAGGATCTTTATTGGCCGGTCACGTCAATAAGTCGTATGAATGTGTGTGGCACAAACATACGCGATACAAAACAAACATACGCTAACAACGTGCATGAAAAATAAAACAGAAACATGCACGATAAAGACGCGCGCTACGAAAATTAAAATGTGATAGATAAAATAAAAATAAAAATGCAACTTAGATTGCTTCAGAGGGCCGCCCTAGCCGCCCCAAGAGCCTCCAACACTCTACCTTCAATGCCAAAGGATACCAAGGAAGATCGACGTCTAAAGACATCATTCAAGTGAAGGGTTCACATTCTACTACGATTATTTTGTGCGACCCTTTCTCATTCGACATCACTTTTAGTTTCTTCTGCAAAATTTTTTTATCTCTCTTTTGGTTTAATCTTAGATTGAATATCTTTGTATCGTGTGAGAATTCGCCTCGTGTGTGGAGACTAGATCTAGGTGTAGGTCTAGGGCTGAGAATTCGTCTCGTGTGTGACAACTAGAATTTACGTGTAGGTCTAGAGGCCGTGAGGCCCATCGGTGGGTGGATTGGGTAGGACCAACCAGTTCTTAGGAACCGATTTTCAAGGTTTTAAATTCATATTTCCTCTACACTTAAACTTATATCTTGTTCTATATTTTATTTTGAGAAAATGAAAAAATAACAAAATTTAATAATCCTTATTCACCCCTCCCCTCACACCCACACCCCCGCCCCGCACACACACACACACAAGAAAGCCACTCAATCCAACAATCTACTTCATTCATTTTTTAATTTCAAACCCAGGAAATTCCTCAAACAAGTTGCATGCTATGAAGCACAGATACTTTCCCGAGAGTCGCGTACCCATACCGAGTACATTTCCGGTACATGTACGTACTCGATACTTGATAGATACACCTGCTATTTTATGTTTAGGATAAGCTTGGATTTTATTGATCGTTCTGCATTTTGTGATATGACTATGTTTTTCTAAATTAAACAGAAAAACTTCTCCATGTACTTTAGAGAAGAAAAAATGACTCATAAATACAACTAGTGGCGTTTGTTTAATGTAGTAACAAAATGTGATCCTGACTTGGTTTCTTTTTATTAGTAGAACTATGAAAATTTTGATTTAAATTTGATTATTTTGTTAATTTACTATGTATTTGAGGATTAGATGTTTTTTCTGCTTGCTCAATATTAATTTTTCTATGTTTTATATTCTCGCTCTTTTAAAAAAGAGTGAGAATATATATATATATATATATATATATATATAAGCATCTTCGAACGGGCTCCGCCCGTTCTCGATGCGTCACTGGGGGCTTCGCCCGCACCGAAGCCCCCCCCCCCCCCCCGGCTGGGTTCGCCCAAAGTAGTTTTTTAAAATATAAACAATTTTAAAATTTATTAGAATTTTTTATTAAAATTTATTTGAATTTTTATTAAAATTTATTTGAATTTTTATTAAATTAGATTTTTTAATAATTAAATTCATTATTTAAAGCAAATAATAAAAAAAATAAATTAAAAACACCCCCTCCCCCGTTCGACGATCGTCGAACGGGTCAACTCGTTGGACGAACCGTTCGACGTTCGTCGAACGGGTTCCGTCCGTTCGAACTCCGGCGGTGGCCCTGCCCGCTCGCCGCCGGACAACCCCCGGCGTGTTCGCCGGAGGCCGGCGAACCCGCCGGCGGCTGCAGAGAAGGGCTTGGTAGAGGCTTTGGCAGAAGGGGGATATCGGGATTTTCTGGAGTTGGGAGATGCAGTTTTTGGGAGATATCGTTAATGGCAGACCCATTTGTATAGATCTGATGGCCAAAATTAACTTCTTGTTTCAGCTGTTTGATCCGACGGTCCAGATGAGATCTTTGGTATGCTTCAAATATGCATATTGTTTTATATAATAAAGATATATATATATATATATATGTATGTATATATAAAAATCAATGTTATTAACATCGTGCCCTGAAAATGCCCGTATCTTTATTTATTTGATCTCCACATACCACCGTACCGGATATATATCGTACCCGGTTCTCATACCTATAACGGTGCTTCATAGGTTGCATGTAGTTTGGATGAAAATATTTCATCCCCATAAGCCTGGCAACAGAGAACTGCTTTAATAAGTTTGTATGATAGAAGATTGTTGAAAGTAATTTTAAAATTAACATAGTTGGTGTCATAAGTATTTATCTGTTTCTATGCCTTTCGTTTATGATGGAAGTAAACAAAAGATTGAAAGGTTGCACTTAAATATTCCTCATCAAAAAAGTATCAGCGCTGGTTTGTCTGCGGCGGGTTTCATATTCTAGTTTTGGATTATGTCTACTATTTATTGTGACCTGTAGAGTTACTCATGTTTAATATGTCGTAATGTTGTTTCTTCATTATACAGTATCTCGTGCACTTTTGATTACTAGAGCGCCATCTGCTGCTGATGTTGCCGGCCATCCTCTTGTCAAGGTGCATTTGTGTATTAAAGCAGTTTAGCACCTGAAATATATGCAAAGGTTTCCATCTCTACTATCATCTCTTATATTTTAAATTTTTTCTTTCTTAAGCAGGAACCTTACAGTATGACACATGAAATGGAGCGTAAACGTGCACTCTCTGCAGTTCTATCTCGAACAAAGCAACAAGAGCTTAGGGATTCTGAGGTTAGGAGTCAATTCACTGTGTCATCCATTGACTACATGTCATTTATATTGCTAGAAATTCACATGTTTTAATTTACTAGTCTTTATTCTTATCAAATTAATAACTCCTGGTTCTTGTGTGTCAGATCCTTTCTGAAGCTAAACGCATAATGGAGTCCAGAAAAGCTAGTAAAGTATGTTTTGTTGCAAGTATCATTCTCTTATAGCTTTGACAACTGATTCATTAACTCTTCATTTGATAGGAACTACCAGAGAGAGAGAGGAAGGAAACTAGAGAGAAGAAGGAAGGAGGCTAGGGTTTAGGGGAAGAGGGAGAAATACCTTAGGGTTAATTGCTTGCCCCCAAAAGATGACATCCCCGAGTATAAATACCCGGGCCAAGGAGGGAGCCGGCCGGCCCCTCCACATAGGGCTGAACCGTTGGTTCAGCCCTTGGCCGGCCGGTTCTACTGAGTGGGGGCTGAACCGGATGGTTCAGCCCCTTCGTTGCTCATCGTCTCCTTGCCTTGCGAGCATAATAAAGCCCCGAGAAGCGGGTTGCGATCGGGGGCGTAACATTCCCCTCCCCATCAAGACACAGCTTGTCCTCAAGATGGATATCTGGGTACAGCTCCTTGAAGTCCAACAGATCAACCCATGAGTTATGTGCTTCTGATAAGTGCTTCCACTTGACCAAGAGTTCGGCCCGAAAATCGGTGCCCCGCTGCTTCCACCTGAGTAATAGAACGTTCTCCGGCATCGGCCGAAGTTCGCCTGCAACGGTAGCTTCCGGCATGAAAGGGCTCGGTTGGGCACTTTCACCAATCTTCTTCTTGAGCAAAGAGGCATGAAATGTCGGATGGATCCGGGAGCCCGCCGGAAGCTCTAAAGTGTAAGCGACCGGCCCCACCCTTTTGAGAACACAGAAGGGGCCATAATATCAAGGAGCCGGCTTCTGATTTGTACGACGAGCCACTGAGAGCTGTCGGTAGGGTTGGAGCTTAAGGAATACTTCAGCGCCCACGACAAGCTCCCTCTCCTTGCGATGCTTGTCCGTCTGGGCCTTCATGCGATTCTGGGCAAGGCGAAGATTCGCCCGCAATGTCACTAAGGTGCGGTCGCGGTCGCGGAGGGCCCGATCAACCGCCGGTAAGGCCGTGCTGCCCGGCTTATAACTGCTCAAAGAAGGTGAAGGGCGGCCGTAGATCACCTGAAATGGCGTCATCTTGCTGGCGGAGTGGTAAACAGTGTTGTAACAATACTCGGCCCAGTGTAGCCAACTGGTCCAAGTCCGAGGCTCGTACATGACGAAACACCGAGGTATGTCTCCATGCTGCGATTAAGAACCTCTGTTTGACCATCGGTCTGGGGGTGATTTACGGTGCTGAAACTCAAGCAAGTCCCTTGAAGCATGAAAAGCTCTCGCCAGAACTGGCTCACAAAAGTGGGATCACGATCAGAAATGATGGCGCGTGGGAGGCCGTGCAAGCGGACGACTTCCCGAGTAAAGAGTTCGGCGACCGACTCCGCCGTATAAGGGTGACTGAGAGCGAGGAAGTGACCATACTTGGAGAGCTTGTCGACCACCACCAGAATGACCGACTTGCCCGGATACTTGGGCAATCCATCAATAAAATCCATCGACACAGTATCCCAGATGTGCTGCGGAATCTCAAGTGGGTGGAGCAACACAGCAGGTGTGGTGGTCTCGTACTTCTGTCGCTGACATGTCTCATACTGTCGTACAAACTGCTGCACATCCCGGCGTATCCCCGGCCAAAATACATTTGCTCTCGCCCTTTGGAGGGTACAGAACACTCCTGCATGACCCCCCACTGGAGAGGAATGGAACTCGTGGAGCATAACTGTTTTCCATGCTGAGCCTGGAGGTACGACTACTCTGCCGTGGTAATGTAGTCGCCCACTCTGTAGGTGATAACCTGTCGTCACAGTCTCCCCACGCTGGAGGGCCTCCATGAGGGCACGTAGAGAGGGGTCCCGCAAGACCTCCTCATGTATGTCATCGAACGAGTCGAGGACCGGCCCTGAAATCTGGGTGAGTGCACCATCAGGTAGGCGGGACAAGGCGTCCACCACCACATTCTCCTTGCCCTGGCGGTAAACGATCTCATAATTGTAGCCCAAAAGTTTGGTGACCCACTTTTGCTGAAGAGGAGAGGAGACTCGCTGGTCCAACAAATGCTTCAAACTCTGGTGATCCGTACGAATCTTGAAGTGCCGCCCCAAAAGATATGGCTGCCAAAGGGCCACTACCTGAACCACTGCCAACAACTCTTTTTCATATGTGGACAGTCCCAACGTCTTAGGCGCCAACTCCCTACTATAAAAAGCCAGTGGGCGGCCCTCCTGCATCAATACTGCACCCAGCCCCACCCCTGAGGCGTCCGTCTCCACAACGAACTCCTTAGCGAAATCCGGGAGGGCTAACACTGGGGTGGTCGTCACCGCCTGTTTGAGCGCTTGAAAAGCCGCCTCAGCATCATCCTGCCACGAGAAGGCATCCTTCTGCAGTAGATCAGTGGTCGGGCAATCTTCCCATAATCCCGCACGAACCGTCGGTAGTAGCCGGTGAGGCCCAAGAATCCCCGCAGAGCCCGAACAGTCTGGGGCCGCGGCCAAGAAACCATGCTCTCAATCTTCAGAGGGTCAGCTTTGACCCCTTCAGCCGAGACCAAGTGGCCCAAGTACTCGACCTCCTCCTGCCCAAAAGAACACGTGGAGCGCTTAGCATAGAGCTGATACTTGTGTAGAATAGAAAAGACCTGTTCAACATGACACAAGTGATCTTCCCAATTAGCACTGCATATCAAGATATCATCAAAGAAAATCAGCACAAAAAGGCGAAGTAGTGGGCGAAAGATCTCGTTCATATTGGCTTGGAAGGTGGAGGGCCCGCCAGTCAGCCCGTTGGCCATCACCAGGAACTCGTAGTGGCCGTCGTGGGTCCTGAAAGCCGTCTTATGGGCGTCCTCTTCCAGCATAAGGATCTGGTAGTAACCCGACCGTAGGTCAAGCTTTGTGAATCGAGTCGCCCCGTGTAGCTCATCCAAGAGCTCTTCAACCAATGAAATTAGAAACTTGTCTTTCAAAGTGATGTCGTTCAAAGTCCGGTTGTCGACACAGAATCGCCACGAGCCATCCTTTTTCTTGACGAGAATAATCGGGGCCGAAAAGGAACTCGTGCTGGGTCGGATCATCCCGGCGTCGAGCATCTCCCGGACGCTGCGCTCAATCTCTGCCTGCTGCATGTGTGGATATCGGTAAGGCAGGATATTGGTAGGCTCCGCTCCGGCCTTGAGTACAATATGGTGATCCCGAAACCGCTATGGCGGTAGTGTACGTGGATCCTAAAAGACGGCAAAATACTGCTCGACTAAGGACTGCAACTATATGGGTACCTCAGACGACCCGACCTCATCAGACCGCACCCCCAAAAGGACTGCCATCAAGCTCCCTTGCTCTCCGAGCTGCTGCATGCTCCGAAGAGAGACTTCCTTTATTGGCGAAACTGTGAGACCCTTCAAACAGAACTGTCGGCCACGCTGCAGGAACTCCATCGTCATGAGCTCCCAATCAAAAGTGACCCGCTTCAGCTGCTGCAGCCACTGAACTCCGAGTACCATGTCTGATCCCCGGATGGGTAGAAGGTATACATCCGTGCTCACAATGTATCCCTGAATCCGCAACTCCACTCCCTTCATGACCCCTTCGCACTGCAACTTGCTGTCGTCAGCCACCATAACCTGGAATGCAGCTCCCCTATCAATGTCATGCCCAACCCGCTGAGCAACGGTCGGATGAATAAAATTGTGGGTGCTCCCACTGCCTACTAATATCGTCACTTTCTCCTGTCTAACCCGTTCGGCAACCCGCATCGTGCGGGGCGGATTGCACCCTTCCATGGCCTGGACGGAGACCCCAAACTCCGTCACATCCACATCCTCCTCCAATAGCGCCTCCTCGACTGCTACCTCAGGCGAAGACTCGTCGGCCACCTCTTCATGCAACATGAAAACCTGTAGCTTCTGACATTTATGCCCGAGCACAAACTTCTCGTCACAGTTGAAGCAGAGGCCCTTCTCCTTGCGGGCCTGGAGCTCGCCCCACGACAAACGAGTCACCATAGGCTTGGCAACCGTCTATGGCTCTCTCCTGGCTATGGCGGGTGTGGCAAGAGGCTTCCCCGTGGTTCGTGACCGCTGCCGGTTGAATCGCTCCTCTTGAATGCGCGCTAGGGTGATAGCGTGATTCAAGCTCCGTGGCATATAAGCATGAACCTCATCCCGCAAATGATCCTTCAAGCCCGACACAAAAGAACTCAGCAGTGACTTCTCTTCCCAGTGTACCCGGTTGGCCAACTTCTCGAACTCCGTCCGGTACTCAGTCTCTGTCCCCGTCTGTCGTAACTTCTGCAGCAGCGCCTCAAAGTCCTCATACTCCAGTGGCCCAAACTGGGCCGTGAAACCCTCCACAAAATCAGTCCAGGGTACATAATCTCTACCTCTCAGGAACCACTGAGTCCACTGAAACGCGTCGTCTTCCAGATGGAACGACGCTAGTTGCACTCATTGCCCCTCCAGGACCTCCTGATAGCTGAAGAACAACTCCACCTTATGGACCCACTCCAACGCATCCCCCCTTTGAATTTGGGGAAGTTCATACGTGTCAACTTCGGTGGAATGTACGCACGCGGCCCAGCCTGCCCTTGCCAGCTCTGTCCTTGCCCATTCTGTCGTCCCACATGCCCATCGTGTCCACCCGGGTAGCCTTGAGGTGGCTGACCCTGATGAGGAACGTGTTGCCCGACCCACGGAACGTGGCCTCCAAACCCGCGGGGAAGAATGCCGCCTCGCGGGTGAGGAAGAAGCCCCGCGGCACCTCCTGGAGCCCGCACAACAGCTCCCTGCCCTCCATCAGCCTGTAGCCACGGCTGCCGCCCGCAATCCACTAGTCCAACAATACCGGAGCCGCCGCCTGGATGTCTGGTCGGCCCGCACTCAGCCGGCCCAGCAAAACTGGGGCCGCCGGCCACGCCGCCGCTTCCCCGCTTTCGTCGGTGGTCTCCCAGGGTCGGGATAACCCGACGCCTGTGTTCCTGCCCAGTCTGGGTGCTCCAATGCTCGCCAGCCCAGCAAAACTGGGCCCGACCTCCCCCCTCCCCCCCCCCCCCCCCCCCCCCCCGCTGCAGCCGCCGACCACGTCGCTGATCTGTGGCCTTCGCCAGTGGTCCCCCGGGGTCGGGAGAGGCCGATGCCGCCGTTTCCGCGAAAGCCTGATGCTCCCGTGCCCAAACGGCCCGGATCGGGCATTCCTGATGCTTCGGCGGACCGATCGGGTCTTCCGCCGATCGGTTCTTCGTCGCTCGCGCTTTTTCCCTTCAACAACGCTTTAAGCTCCTCCACACGCACGTCTATGCGCTCCTCCAACCGCTGTGTAGATGTGCGCATCTCTTGCTCGATTGCGGCTACCGAATCCATCAATCCACCATAGTTATCCTCCAAAGTCTCCAAACTGGTGACCTCCTCTTGCGTGCGAGTGGTGACTATCGTCGGAGAATGACCGCCTCTGATACCAAATGATAGGAACTACTAGAGAGAGAGGAACGCAACTAGAGAGAAGGAAGGAGGCTAGGGTTTAGGGGAAGAAGGAGAAATACCTTAGGGTTAATTTCTTGCCCCCAAAAGATGACATCCCCAAGTATAAATACCCTGGCCAAGGAGGGAGCCGGCCGGCCCCTCCACATAGGGCTGAACCGGTTGGTTCAGCCCTTGGCCGGCCGGTTCTATTGAGTGGGGGCTGAACCGGATGGTTCAACCCATTCGTTGCTCGTCGTCTCCTTGCGCCTGCGAGCATAATAACGCCCCGAGAAGCAGGCCGCGGTCGGGTGCGTAACACCATTATGCTGAAATTGTACCTTTTTTATTTTGTTGTATCTTTGAACGTTAATTTTATGATAAATGTGCACATAGGATGAGCAAATTAATTTATTGCAATACTTTGAAATCAAATTGGAGTGTCAATGTTAATCATCCTTCTAAAACAACTGTCCTATTTTTATAGTATCCGGGAAGTCGTTTTAATTTTATTTTCCCTTCACCATGATTTATTTTCATTTTAAGCACGTCATAGACATTGCCATGTATCCACAAATATTGTATTTTGTTAAGTATGTATACCACCTAGGCGGTGATAACCACATTTCTAGGGTGTATCACATGAGCACTAGACAAGAAGACCTCAGCAGGTGGAAGAGCTTGACAGAATAACCTCACAGATGACCTGTTACCTGAAGCACAAATCAGCACAACACCTCAAGATCCCCGTACTTGATGAAATCTCTGTAGAGAAGTTTGTTCTAACAAGGACACACATGACATATTGTAGCAAGGGGCAACATTTGACCAAAATGATTCCTTACCTTCTTGTGCCATTATCGGGGATGTTGTCCTTTATGGACCATGTCTCAACAACTCATTATGAAGACTTATTAATAAAGAAGTGAAGGGCATTGTAGAGGGGAACGAGAATGTGATGCAAAAATATCACAGGAGCTATTAGGAATTCCAATAAAGCTAGGCTACAGAGATCGTGCTCT
Organism: Platanthera guangdongensis; assembly: GCA_039583875.1. Taxonomy (NCBI): domain Eukaryota; kingdom Viridiplantae; phylum Streptophyta; class Magnoliopsida; order Asparagales; family Orchidaceae; genus Platanthera; species Platanthera guangdongensis. Next base: position 62,607,153 of record CM077165.1, read on the forward strand.
TCCTCTTTGTTAGATCTTATTTGTAAGGTGTACCTTGAAGATAGATTGATTTATAAAGTAAAGAGCTCCTGCTTATTTTTTCCCAAAAATTTTGAAGTAATTATTGTCCTCTCCAGTCACTTTTTTCTTTGGTGACCCCATGATCCTAAGTAGTGTTTTGCTAGACCTTCATTGTCAGATTATAATTCAATATCTTGAAAGATGCGATGTGGTTGACGTATCATGAGTTTAGCGAGGAAAGGGAACCTATCGGTGTAAGTCTGAGCTGAGGAGCTTTGTCTTGCATGTATCTTCATTGTGCTTCGTAAGAGTTATTCTATTTCTTCTTCTATCCAATATTTTCCCATAATACTATGACATTCGTCTTGAATCTCTTTTTAGATACTTCTGTTCTCTCTTTACTGAGCATTTATTTTGCTCCAGTAGGGCTGGTGTAGGAAAAGTGCATCATCAGAATCAGTGGATGAAATTTCATCTAACAATGCCATACCTCTGATGTTTCTGAATCATGCAAGTTTCTGAATCTGAACCAATTAAGTTTTGCTTCTAATGCACCCTTCAACCGACAAAAATTTTGGAGAACATGTATTAGGATCAATGGGTATTTCAATGAAAATGAAGTATTTTTTTTTATTATTGTTAGAGTTATTATATATGCAATATTTTAATGTTATTGAGTTTAGTCCCACACCACCTATCGGTGTTGGATGTCATGTTGTAGTTCCTATTTAATGCCCCTATGAGGATGAATATATTTGCACATTTCATTTTATTTCTCCTTTCTACATGGTATCAGAGCGAACGTTCTGAAGACCTAAATAATTTTTTTCCCCCGCTTCCGCACTTTTCTCTCCCCCCCCGACCCGTGCTTCCACTTCCGCTCGCCTGCTAGGGCTCGACGGGCGCATCCCACCCGCCTGCTCCCGTCTACGGGATCGGCCTTTGATTCCGGAGACGGGAGCGGGTCATTCTCCATGTACAGCTCTCCCGACGGATTCTTCTCCCGACATCGCCATCCGCTGCTTCCGCCGCTGCTGTGCGTTGCCTGCGACATCGACGGCTCGACTGCTCTGCTTCTCCGGCTTGTCTTCTTCTCCTCCGACGATGCTACTGCTACTTCATCTTCTCCGGCCCGGCCTTCTTCTAGCCAGCTGCGCCTCTTGTCGCTACTCATCTTCTCCGGCCTGCTGCTCTGCCGCTTCTTCTTCTCCGACCTACTGCTGCAGCCGCTTCTTCTTCTCCGGCCTGCGGCTTCTTCTCCGGTTTCTGTCTGCACCCGCTGCAGCTCTCTTCTTCTCCGACATGGATGCTGCTCTGCCGCTGCTTCTGCGGCCAGCTGCTGCTGCAGCTGCTTCTTCTCCGTCTGCCGCTGCTGCTCTGCGCTGCTTCGTCTCCTGCCCCGTTTAGGGTTTAATGTTGTTGTTTTTTTTTCTCTTTAAGTTTTCTTGTTGTTGTGGTGTGTTAGGGTGGTCTCTTTACGATTTCGGCCCTTTCTTTCACGTGATCTGGGTTCATGTACCCGATGAGGGTCCCACACGTGCACGCGGTCTACGTGAGAGGGATGTACGTCACGGCCTCCAGGCATAGTCTATGCCTTCATGCACGTATTCCACGTGAGGGGGAGTGTTTGTGATAACGGCGACTCGGATGCCTCTTTCCCGACTCTTGCCTCAATCACACATGGCCCCCAGGTCGATCTCGTATGTTGTTTGTCTACTCATTGTTTTCTCTGGATTTGGTAGGGTTGGTTTGGTCTTTCGTGGTTGACCTAGTTTCCGCTCCGAGTGTATCCAGCGTGGTCATGGTCGGTTTTGTGGACCAACGTCGTGTGGCTCTTGTCCGGTTGAAGTATCTCCGGTGACACGCGGTTGGGCCTCAGTGGCTGTTGTTTTGTCACACATTGTCAACCTTCTTGTACCTTCCGTTTTATGTTGTGTTCAAGCTGTAGGGTCCCCTTCAGCTTGAGGGGGAGTGTTAGAGTTATTATATATGCAATATTTTAATGTTATTGAGTTTAGTCCCACACCGCCTATCGGTGTTAGATGTCATGTTGTAGTTCCTATTTAATGCCCCTATGAGGATGAATATATTTGCACCTTTCATTTTATTTCTCCTTTCTACAATTATTACTACATGTTAAAAGTTATTTGTATTAATGTTCATTGGGATCTTGTAATGAAACATGAATCTTGCTCTAGTTCTGTTGTAAGAATCAACTGTTGCTTCTTATTCTTAGAATTTTTTTATTTTCCAACTGTTTCAGGGAGTTGAAAGTGCTGATCTTCTTGATGACCACAATGATATTGAAATGACAGAAAAAGTTACTCATACTGATTCTCCATCACCATCATCTAATATTCAACCAACGTCTACTGCTGCACCTTCAGCGCCTTTAACTGAAAGTGCCACAACTCCAGCTTCACTCCGCATGGTATCCCTTTTTATTTTCTGTCATATATCTAAAGGCTAACATTTCTTTCTCTAGGAACTGTTGGTTTGCTGTGTTATTTGCCTCTTCATGGAAATGCTGTTGTTCTATGATGATAGGTGATTGTGCATTACCGCCTGTTTTGATTTTGCAAATATATAGTCATTATGTTCGTAATCCCTATATTTTTTATCCTGTTCTCCTAAGTTAGCATATTAAATGACCTTGAAGTTGGTTAAAAAAATTTTCACTTGACGGTTCATATTAATCACTTTAATTTTAGTTACATCGCAGTTCTGTATAGTATACTGCTTATTATTACATTGGCATCTTTGATGTTGGATTCATCACATGCGGTAACAATTAAATGATTTTAAAAAACAATCTTTATTCCTCCCTATTAAGGGTTTATAAAAGACTGTACAAAGAACTGTCTAAAATAGACAATGCGAGACTATTACGTAAATACCTAACTTCAATATGCATATAAAATATAAATATATTTCAACTCTCACTCTCAAGTTGGCAGTATATATCGATCATTCTCATCTTGAATGTGTCATCTATAAATGTGTCACCTCAAATTTTTAGTAAAGATGTCTGTCAGTTGATGTATCATATATCGACATAATCAAAGATATATATACAAATTCAGTGACAAGGGTGAGGACATCTAACACAGGAATTCTTGGCTTACATTAAGGTTCAGCTTTAAGCCCTTATCTCTTTACCCTTATCTTAGATTAGCGGACCACATATCCAACAAGAAATACCTTGGTGTTTATTGTTTGCGGATGATATCGTTTTGGTTGATGAGACGCTCGAGGGTGTAAACGCAAAACGTGAATCTTGGCGATATACTTTAGAAAAGAAGGGTTTTAGGTTGAGTTGGGCAAAGACGGAGTATATGGAGCTTAAATTTAGCAGTACAAGAAGAGCAGATGACTTCATTATTAAGTTGGGTGATCAAGATATTTCCCGTAGTGAGTGTTTTAAATATCTTGGATCGATAGTTCAAAAAGACTGAGACATTGATAAAGATGTGACACAGAATCCAAGCTGGTTGGTTGAAGTGGAGAGGTGCGTGAGAGATCTTATGTGATCGTAAATTACCACTAAAACTTAATGACAAGTTTTTCTGTACTGCAATTAGACCCACGATGCTCTATGGTTCTGAGTGTTGGGCAGTGAATTGTGTACATGAGCAAAAAATGGGAGTTGCGGAGATGAGAATGCTTAGGTGGATGTGTGGACACACGAGATTGGATAAAATTAGGAATGAATATATTAGGGATAAGACAAGAGTAACACCAATTGCAGAGAAGATGCGAGAAGCTCAACTAAGATGGTTTTGGCTCAGTTGGTGATGAGAGCGCTGGTGAATGCCTCTTATCTAGAAGGTCAGGGGATCGAGCCCCGGCCTCAACAACCTGCCACATGGTGGTGATTCCATGACGGAGAGCTGGTTGGGGTGTACGGGTCGCGGCCCTGATGAAAGCCTCCTGGTGCTGACTCCAGGTGGGCCCCCTGGTGGGACTTTAGGGTGGCGGGCAGGTGGACTCCTGGTCCCGCATCAGTTTTGCATCATACGCTTTGGTCCTCCCCCACCCATCTCTTTCAAAGCTATCCTCTCGGGGCACCAACCACATGAAAGGCAAATAGGATTTGTAGACTTGTATCTTTAAATGGGATACACTTCATATTCAAGCACTAGGACTAATTGTAAAATCACACACACACATAAAATCACACACACACACTCATAAAATCACACACACACATAAAATCCCACACACACATAAAATCACACACACATAAAATCACACACACACACACACACACACACACACACATAAAATCACACACACATAAAATCACACACACACACACACACATAAAATCACACACACACACACACATAAAATCACACACACACACACACACACACACACACATAAAATCACACACACACACACACACACACATAAAATCACACACACATAAAATCACACACACACACACACACACACACAATCACACACACACACACACACACACATAAAATCACACACACATAAAATCACACAGACACACACATAAAATCACACACACACACACACACACATAAAATCACACACACACATAAAATCACACACACACACATAAAATCACACACATAAAATCACACACACACACACACATAAAATCACACACACACACACACATAAAATCACACACACACACACACACACACTCATAAAATCACACACACACACACACACACACACACACACACACACACACTCATAAAATCACACACACACACACACACACACACTCATAAAATCACACACACACACACACACACACACACACACTTCGATGTCCAATTGTAGTCGTTCTTGAAGTCCAACCGTAAAGATCGCGACTTGTTGATCTAGTTGTAATGTAACATAAGCTAGGAGAACTTGACGAATTCGAAGGTTGACGAGACTTGGTTACTGCTATGAGTTTGGTAAGGCTGTGCAAACGTCAGCTACATATGGGCCGAGACAAATTTATCACCGCTAGAGCATGCCTGTGGAATCCAGCATGTAGACCTGAGAATGACTATCCCCCGCAAATCCGATGCATGCCCCTTGTCAAAAATACCTGAATGTTGGGTAAAGGAGTTGATGCAGCCCTCGCCGCAGTCAAGGACGTGTGACGCCATCACACACCTTTATTTATTTCATGCAAGTTTTATTTCTGATCGTTTCCTTTACAGCTATTTATTTCATGTATTTCCCTTTCATGCAATCATTATTAGTCTCGACTCATCCGTGAGACCGACTGGTGAGACCCTTAATAAAAAGGTCCGGTAATTTAATTAGTTAGGACGTTAGGGGGCAAGCTTAATTTATTTAAGAGAAGTATAAAATTAACCCGATGAAAAATATTATTGTGCTATCTCTGGAAATCAAGCTACAACTTGGAAAATATTATTGTGCTAAAATATATTCTGGAATTCAATGTTTTTTTTGGAAAACTGACAAAAATCTGCAGGATAATAGAATTTGGAGAAATATATTTGAAAATCAATTTGAGGTGTGCCTCAAAACATTTGTGGAAATCTGAGAATAGAAAAAGGGGAAAGAAAAATTAAAGTAGAGCTATAAATTTGCAGTCAGGCTGGAGAAAACGGCAGTCGGAAAAATCAGAGAAAAAACGAACCTACTTCATTTTTCCCTCTGTGGCCGGTCCTGATTCCTTGCTTTCGTCGTTCCTCTCTTTCCGCGACGACGCCCACAATGTGCCACCAGATTCGACGAAGCGCCCTCCTCCATTAACCGCCATCCGTCAGCTTCCGCCTCTGCTCCGGGAGAGCCCCGTCGAGTCTTCCGCCTGTGCAAGTTTCCGCCCCGCCCCAGGGTAAGTTTCGTATCCCAGAGTTCGATCTGACTACCACCTGTCCTCATCCTCTCAAATCGCCGTCGACAACAATACCCTTTCCGATGGCTTGAGTCCTCCTACTCAGTTCAGTAGCGGGTCGGCCAGTTCCCATCCAAGTCGCCGTCAGCAGTCCTTCTGAGTAGACAGCCCGGACAGTTTTTGTCACCGTTTGGATTTTGGGGAGTTACGCCTCGCCCGGGTAATACTCGCTCAAAACCTTTTGTGTATATCATGTGTTACCAAATATAATTGTTGAAAGAGCTCAAAAGCTTGTATGTATATCTTGTGTTACCAAATATAATGAGAGAATACAAATATATAGGAGGGAGAAGGTGAGAAGAAATCCTATACAAGATGTGGGACTAAGAAGAGAAGGAAATATAATAAAAAAGGGCTCAATAATGGGATTTTTACATGGGCTTTTCTAACACTCCCCCACAAGCTGGAGTGTACAAATCGTATGCGCCAAGCTTGGACAAGCACTGATAGAAGATAGTACTGGAAAGGGCCTTTGTGAGGACATCCGCAACTTGTTCAGTCCCTGGAACATGCTTCAGTTCGAGCTTCTTCATTTGAACCTTTTCCCGGATGAAATGACAGTCGACTTCAATATGTTTCGTTCTCTTGTGGAAGACCAGGTTCTTGGCTATATGTATAACAACTTGGCTGTCACAGAGGAGGAGAGCTGGGGAAGGAAGCTTTACACCCAGATCGGTAAGAAGACTTTCAAGCCACGTCAGTTCTGAAACCACCGATGTCATTGCTCGGTATTCTGCCTCAGCTGATGTTCGAGCAAAGACCGTTTGTTTCTTGTTTCGCCAGGTAATCAAATGTCCCCAAAATATGTGCAATAACCACTTGTTGACCGTCGATCATCAAGGGAACCAGCATAATCAGCATCAGAATATGTCACCAATGTTGGAGCTGAAGATGAGATTTTATATACCAGACATTGACCAGTAGCCGTTTTAAGGTATCTAAAAATGCGTTCAACGACCTGAAAATGAGATCTTCGAGGGGAATGCATATACTGACTGACAATACCAACAACGAAGGAAATATCTGGTCTGGTTACCGTGAGGTAAATCAATTTTCCAACGAGACGACGATAGTATTCTGGATTCTGGAGTAGGAGATCTGAGTCAGATGCCTGAGCGCACAACTTGTGATTTACCTCCATTGGGGTGTCAATCGGCTTACAACCTGAATAGCCTGCATCATGAAGGAGGTCGAGGCAGTACTTCCGCTGAGAGAGGACAAGACCATCTGGCTGTCTGACAACCTCAAGACCCAAGAAGTATCGAAGGGGCACCAGATCTTTTGTTTGAAATACAGAGCTCAGATGCAGTTTGACCTCCTGTATTCCTTTCGAGTCATCTCCTGTAATTATGATATCATCAACGTATACTAGCAGAAGAACTGTTTCTGTTGGTCGGTGATGAGTGAACAACGAGAAGTCTGCCGAGCTCCCAGTAAAACCAACCTCCCGAAGGACCTTACCGAACTTGTCAAACCACGCCCGTGAAGATTGTTTGAGACAATACAGTGCCTTCATAAGACGACAGACCTGAGACTCCCTCATGGTCTTAAACACGGGAGGTTGTTGCATATAAACTGTTTCCTGGAGATCGTCATTCAGAAAGACATTCTTAATATCCAGTTGGAGTAAGGGCCATCAGCGATGGACAGCCAAGGAGATGAGGACTCGAACGGTGTTGAGTTTGGCCATCGGAGAAAAAGTTTCTTCATAGTCGAGCCTCTGTTGTTGGGTGAAGCCACGAGCCACCAGACGAGCTTTCAGGCGGTCAATCGTCTCATCGGCAGCATGTTTAATGACAAAGACCCACTTACACCCAACCGGTTTCTGACCCGGAGGGAGGGGTACGAGAGCCCGTGTCTGGTTTGCCCAGAGAGCAGTCATTTCCTCCTCCATGGCGGCTCGCCAGCCAGGATGTTGGAGCACCTCCTGCACAGAATTAGGAACCGAAACCGAGGAAAGAGAAGTAGCAAATGTGTGAAGGTGGGGAGAAAGACGATGCGATGAGACACAGTTTGCCAGAGGATGAGCAGTGGAGGCAGGTACCTGATCAGCAGAGCGCGGAGTAGCCGGGGTCGAGCCCGACTGCAGAGGGGCAACGTAACCGGAAGGGCGACGAGTGTAGACACGGATGACAGGCGACCTGGAGGGATCAGGAGCCGGAGAAGGGGGGACCGGTGGCAGAGATGTAGTAATGGGAATGAGGGCGTCGGAGGAGTGGTGGGAGAGGTGTCGATGTGAGAGGAGTGGGTAAAGGAGTAGAGAAGAACGGATGATCCACCCGGAAGGTAACATCAACAGAAACGGAGACCTTGCGGGTAGTGGGAGAATAACACACATAGCCTTTTTGCGTCCGCGAATAGTCGACGAAGATATGTTTAGCCGCCCGGGGATCCAACTTGTCTGTGGAGGGGCCCAGTCGGTGGACGTAGCAGGTGCAGCCAAATGTGCGAGGTAGGATAGGGAAGGCCGGAGTAGAGGGAAACAGAAGGCTGAACAGAGTAGCATAGTTGAGGACGGAGGAAGGGAGACGGTTGATAAGGAAGCACGCAGTGGAGACCGCAAAGTTTCAGTAGGGTTTGAGAACATGTATTTGCAGCATGAGGGAGCGGAAAACATCAAGCAAGTGTCAGTTCTTTCGTTCGGCAACGCCGTTTTGCTGGGGTGTGTAAGCACATGATGTTTGATGAATTATCCCGAATTTATAGCACAAAGCCGCAAAACCGTGGCTAGTGTATTCGCGAGCATTATCGGTGCACAATGTTTTGAGGGTGGTGTGGAATTGCGTACGGGTTTCAAGGACAAAGGCCCGAAAAACACGGGGAAGCTCGGTGCGATCACGAAGTAAGTAGAGTCACGTCGTGCGAGAATAATCATCAATAAACGTAATAAAGTAGCGATAATCAAAAACACTAGTAATTTTAAAAGAACCCCAAACATCAGAATGTACTAAGTCTAAAGGAGCAGTGCTCCGAGTACAATGTGCAGGAAAAGAAGAACGCGACTGCTTGTCGAAGATACAGGACTCGCACTGAAAAGGGTGAAGAGAGATATCAGGAAGAGCCCGTTGGAGGACCGGGGAGGGGCATGTCCAAGACGTCGATGCCACTCACTGGAGGAGACAGAGGATATGACAGTGGGATAGTCGTCGAGAAGGTAGATCTCGTTCTGCAGTGTGCCTTTACTAACAGTAGTCTGCGTCCGCCGATCCTGGATGAGAAATGATGAAGATGTGAATATGGCAGAGCAATCTAAATCATTAGTAAGGCGACCAACAGATAGTAAATTGAACGGGGAGCTCGGAACATGAAGAGCCGAGCGAAAGGAGATAAATGGGTTGAGAGAAAGGTCAGCCGAGCCGGAGACAGGAATCGTCTCCCTATTTGCCTCGGTGATACATTTCGGATGAGGAGAATCCGAGTACTGGGGTGACCGTAGTGAGGTAATGTGATGAGTGGCACCCGAGTTCACAATCCAACGCGGACTGGTGGATAAACAAACAGTACCTGTGTTGGAGACGGAGGCGATGGAGGCAGAGTGCATGTTGAGCAACCCTTGAAGTTGCTGGAGCTGGAGACGAACGACCTCAAGATTTGGAGGGGCGGCAGAGGAGGGTAACCATGTTTCTTGTAGCAAACTGCCTCAGTGTGACCGTCTCGGCCGCAGTAGGAACACTTTGGGCGGCCCCGACCACCACGCCCCTTCCGCGGGAGTTCGAACGTCCACCACGAGTAGAAGACGGTGGGGGAAGTAAGGGGGAAGGGTCTGCTGGAGAAGGGTTAGAGAGGAGGGTGCAGGAGTATCCGGGGGCGGTGACACTCGAAGGAGCATATAACAAACGTCAGATAAGGAAGGTGTAGTGGCCGAAGCCAGATCCTGAGCCCGGATACTCTAAAGGTGTGGAGGGACACGAGCCATCATCATAACAATACATGTGATCTCCTTTTGAGCTCGCTGAGCAGCAAGATCAGTGGTAGATGGCTGATGTTGAATCCAGGCCTCCGCAAGAGTCTTAGCACAAGCAACAAACGAGGTCATGTCCGCAGTCCCGCCAGCCTTGAGAGCCTGAAGGTCGGTTATAATGTCATAGAGGTGCTGGAGTCTGTCCTTGCCCGAGTACAAGGAGTGGAGCTCAACCCACATAGCGTTGGCCGTCTCATGATACATGACCATCTGGTGGGGCTCACCTTCCCGGGAATTGAGCATCCATGTCTGAACGCGATCGTTGTTTCGCAGCCAGTCGTTGGTAAGAGGAGAAGTAGGTCCCTGAGTGAGATGAAGCACAAGGCCCTTGGCCTGAAGAACTCGGCGAACCGAGTGCACCCATGAGATGAAATTCTTCTTTCCAGACAGGGAAATGGTAGTGATCCGCAACTCATCGCAGAGTTCAGGATGAGGAGCCGAGCGGTCTGCAAAGGGGCAGTCTGCAGAGGGGTTAGCCGCCTGGCCGGTGGAGTCAACGGAGGAGCTCATATAGACCGGAGAGGCCGCAACGAGCAGGAAAGGGGGCTGTGGGTAGAAGAGTCCGCCGCAGGTTGATGAGGTCGCCGCGGGTTGAAGAAGTTGCCCCGGGTTGACGAGGTCGCCGCGGGTAGAAGAGGTTGTCGCAGGAGAGCACTCTTGCACGACAAGCCCGCGCGGTTACACGAGAGGCCGCAGCGGGTAGTCGAAGCGACAAGAACAGTGGAGAGTAAGAGAGAGAAAGGGAGGCCGCGACCTAAGTGCGGAGAAACAGACCGCACGGTCATAGTGAGCACACCAGCGGCCAGAGAAGGAGCGACAAGAGAAGTCGGCTCAAACAGAAATATAGAGGTCGCAGCGGTTAGGGAGAGACCGTGCGGGAATACAAGGAGAGCCAGTGAGAAGGAGAGGTTGAGCGGCAAAGAGATGGTTGCGGCTAGGAGAAGCCGCGAGAAGAATAGGCCGCGAGTAGGAGAACTCGAGCGGTAAGGAGAGGCAGCGGCTAGCGCAGGAAGAGCAAGCGACTAGCGAGAGAAGGCGATGCCCACCTTGCAGAGGGAGGAGAGTTCGCAACGGGTAGAGAAGAAGCCGCACGGGTAGAAGGAAGTGGGAGAAGGCCTCACTTGCCAGAGAGAATCCTATAAAAAGGAGATGGAAGCAGAGGTGGAGGCCACGAGAATGGAGGGGAAGAGAAGCGGGTAGACTTTTCTAGCCGCAGGGGGCGGGTAGAAAAGCAACAGGCCGCTCCTTGCGCGGGAAGGGAAGACCGGGCGGTTTAGTAGAGGCTAGCCGCAAGGAGAGACCGGGCGGTTAGCAAAGTGCTAGCCGCAAGGAGAGACCGAGTCCCTCTGATACCATGTTGAAACTTGAAAGAGCTCAAAACCTTGTATGTATATCTTGTGTTACCAAATATAATGAGAGAATACAAATATATAGGACGGAGAAGGTGAGAAGAAATCCTATACAAGATGTGGGACTAAGAAGAGGAGAAGGAAATACAATAAAAAAGGGCTCAATAATGAGCTGTTTACATGGACTTTTCTAACAATAATCAACTCCTAAAGTATTTAGTATATCCCCGAGCAAATTACCTTGCCTTGTATCTTTTCACCTTTCCTTATTGATTCCTCTTGACCCAGAAGACCCACTTTGATCCAACAGTTTTTTCCCAAATGGAAGATGAGATACTTTTCTAGTTCGGTTTTTCTACAACACAAGCATCTCTCTCTCTCTTCTATTGCTTTATGTGCTAAGGTTAGATTTTAATATGAAATATAGTTGGGTATGAGATGATTGGTGGAGTTTGTCTTAACTTGAGAAATGATAGGTTAATGGATATATTTATTAGGATCTGACTGAGTCATTTATCTGTAGTGTCTAAACCACAGGAGGATGTTACCTTTCAACACCAATATGTTTAGGTTCGCACACTTCAGGAAGAGGAGGAATGAGATTCCCTATAATAGGCATAGAGGTGGTGGAAGGAGTAACAACCTGAATATCTGAGTGATAATAGCAACAATTTGAAATGGAATATGGGCCGCAACAATTAGAAGTTGAATATTGGACTCATCTACATTACGCAGCCCCCTCTGACAAGACCCATCGTGCTTTTCTCTCTCATGGAACAAACATGCATTATGCAAAGAAAACGTTGTGTGGATGGGTGATAGCAACGATACCCTTAGTAGTAGAGGTTTCTCCAATAAAGATACATTTCTGAGAACGATCATCTAATTTGTCAGGATTTGTACGATGAACGTCAACAAGAAATACACATCCAAACACTACTTAATTATTGGCTAAACAAGATATGGGATTCATAGTGAAGCATATTTAATGGAAGACGATTAATGAGATAAGTCGTAGTGAGAACAACTTCACCCTAAGCCTTTGGAATATTTTAGAAACTGGAAGACACCTTGCATTCTTAAGGAGGCATTAGTTCTTTAGTCAGGGATGCCATTCTGGGCAGACTTATGTAGACACGTGGTTTGATATATTATACCATTATCAAAATTATAGTCTTTGAATATACCTCGAATCTCATACTTACTCTCATTGTCACTACGAAGAATCCGAATAGTACCTTTAATTTGAGTGATTATCATTTTGTGAAATAGTTTGAAACCAATAAATACTTCGCCCTCCCTCTTTAATAATTAAACCCAAGTTGTATGAGGAAAATAATCAATAAAAATCATAAACCAGCGATGACCGGTTATTATAAAATAAAGGAAGGTCCCTAAAGATCAGTGTGAATCATATTAAAAAGAAGCATATTAGGAGAAAAAAGGTGATGTTATATGCAGATCATTTTTGGCAATGTGTAGTCCAAGGATAAATGCATTTCAAACTAAAAAATCATAGGAAGTTGTGAACCAATATAGGCCTTGGTTTGCGCATAACTGTTATGAAATTGTGCAGCCTGCACATAGCCAAAGTCGTCATGCATTTAATTATTGTCGCGTAAAAATATTACTTAGACTATGGCAGACATGTTTAAGGTTTTAAGAGGAACAATAAACATATAAAACTTTTTTAAAGATAAAAGGAAGAAAGGTTAAGACGTTGATGCCATCTTTGAACATTTGCAAATGAAGGAACACTCGTACATGAGAGAGCACAATAATGCGGTTTTTGATCTAAGATATATAGTTCCCTACAATTCCTACCTATTCCAATATGCTTCGTTACCAGATCCTTGAATAAATAACTATTAGGAAGAATTGTTGTTGGGCAATTTAAGGAATTAATTAAGCCACTAATTGACCGTAAATTACTAGAAAATGTTGGAACATGTAAAATATATGAAAGGGACATGGAAGGGGAATACAAAATGTTCCATTTGTCAATATAATGAAAGAAAAAGAACCATTGATAGTGATATATTTATCACGACTAGAAAGGGGTGTGTATGAGATCAAGCCCAAGACTACGCCATCATGTGCTCAGTCTTATCAGTTGATACTGAATTCCATTTAGACTGGATTATGGATTGAGTTTGCACTTAGTATACATAATGTAGCATTGAAAACGATGGAAAAGTCTCTCTGTTAGTGCTAAAGACGCCCAAGAGCATATAATCGTCAATGGAAAGACCTAATTAGACGTTACCAGTAGTATCATGATATTGTTAAATAAAAGCCCATGAATTTAGGCCCCCGAGATCACTCTCCTCTTATGCGCCTCTTCTAGTCTCACATTTTGGGTTGTACTAAGTTCTCTCTCCCTCTCCCTATAAAAGCATACTCATTATACAATGAAATATATTTTTTATGAGAATTAACAATATTGACATATTTTATTCTCTAGTTAACATGGTGTCAAAGGGAAGTTATCTTTTAGAACGAATCCCGCATGATTGAGCCTCTGCTCTAGTTATTTGCACCATTTTCATATCGTCTTCCTCTACCTGAATTTTCGCTCTCCCCTTGGCCTTTTATAGGCATCGGACCATCATCCACTTTTTGACCCCTCCTGCAGAGAGCACGCCTTCTCTTTAACAGAGCCCGTATAAGACCGCATCTCCTTAGTTCGCATGCCCGCTGAGTTCACGCCCTCAGCGTGAACTCACTCGCTCTCCTCGGCGTGATCGACAAGTCCACACGCTCGCTAAGACCGCATCTTCTCTTCAGTATCCACCGAGCTTGCTTGCTCTCCTTAGTTCGCATGCCCGCTGAGTTCACGCCCTCAGATCGGTTCTCCTGTTCACCTCATAGCCCTACTCATAATCTTCTCTCGCAGAGAACGCGTCGTCTCTCGCAGAGCTCGCGTCCTTTGTTTGCTGACCTCATGCCCCCCCTGCGTATTCCCTCTTTGGAGTGACCTCCATTCGCGACCAACTCCCATGCGTTGACATCCATTTACCGAGCTCTCTCTCCCATTTACCAACCCCCATTTACTGAGCTCTTTCTCTTGTCGAGCTCTCCCCCTTGTCGATGACTCTCTTGTTGGGCTCTTGCCTGCCAAGGTTTCACCAGTAACAAGTCATGAGAACACCTGCGACTTCTTTTAGCCCGCGCAATGTTCTCTCTTCTGTTGTTGCTCGCCTTCTCTACAATGTTTTTTGCGGCCATCGATGCACTAATTGCCCCTGACCACACACTAAAATCGACATTCTGCAGTACAAACTCCGTCACCTGCGGGAATTGATTGCTCGCAACTCTAGCCTGTCGCCTCCTACCATGCTTGTATGTCTACCTTTCCTTTCTCCTCCTAGATTGTGGATTCTAGAGCCACCGATCATTTCTCCACAACAGCCCTCTCGATACTTGGACTCTCTGTGTTCGAAGTTCATTATTGTGGCAAACAACGTCACCACTCCCATTGCCGGCTCTGGCGATGTGTTGCTTGCCTCTTCTTTACCTCTTCGCAGTTCTTCATGTCCCCGATTCTAAATTCAATTTGCTCTCTGTTAGCCGACTAACTCATGATCATGATTGCCTAATTATCTTCTCTTTCTCTTCTTTTGTTGTGCATGATCTGCAGACACAGAATATTATTGGTATGGGGCGACTTGGTAATGAGCTCTACAACCTGAATCTTCCTTCCTCCACTCACTCTTTCGCCAACTCTGTTGATTGACATCGGCGTCTCTGTCATGCTCCTCTTCACATTCTCCTGAATGCTCTCTCCGATGTATCTTTTTTCCCATTTTAATTGTGAATCATGTATCTATGAGAAACAACATCACTCTGTTTTCCTTTCTCATTGTACTCGGAACACTGCTGCTTTTGATTTAATACATTCTGATATCCGGGGTCCCTACAAAACCGCTAGTATATCTGGACTGAGCCTAATGAAGCATCGACACTTCAAAATTCTCAGCGTGTCGGTGTCGGACTCTCCGACATTCGTCCGACTCTCCGACACTCATGTCAGAAATCTGACATGCTGGCACACGTGGCGCTCGCGTGTCCCGCTCAATCGAATTCGCGTGTGTTAGATCTTACGACGCCTTTAGGGGGGATGAGGGTGAAAAAGGGCTTTATGGAATTTTGAATCTTTAATAAAAATATAAGTGTTTATAAATGAAGTTTCAGAATATTTTATAGAAATTTTAATTTAATAGTTTAGTAAAGATTATGTTGGATATTAATTTTAGAATATGTAGGAATTCAATATTTCTTCATTATTGTCTCCTGTAAGTTTTTCCGCCAAGCGCTAGCTCTTAGATATTAAACTCAAAAATTTTTTCTTACAAAAACGAAGCTTCTAATATATTTTGCAATTAGTCTTCAGAAGAAATATTAATTAAAATATTTTATGCATAGATATAAATTCAAGATATGAATACAAATAGAGACATGATTTTATTTTTTTAGAATTGAATACAAAATATTCGATTTCTATAACGCTAAAAATCGAGGCGAAATATGACAAATCTCTTTTTGACGCTTCACCAGTCCTTCTCCCAAGGATCTGCTGGCTATAGCCTATCTTACCCTAGATATGACCTCTAGCCTCCCCCAGATTTAACCTCTATCTAGTCGCTGCACAAAAGGCAGTGAATTCCCTCTAAATCACACAAGTTTCTAGTCGCCACAAACAAGGAGAATTTCTTACAGAATCCTTCCTCGGAATCTGACGTTCTCCCCGAATGATTTTTTTCTCCCGATACAAATAGATAAAACAAAAGAGATTACAAGATAATAAAAAGTAAAAGAAACTCCCCAAAGATTTCTGAAGTTGAAGACGAAGGCGGTGTAGACGTCGATGTTCTTGATGTGTTCGCCCTTCATGTTGAATATGCGTTGTATCACTTCTCCTTCAAAATTTTCTTTAGATCGTATTTGCACAAAGGATTTTTGTTTATCTCTAGAGACAACCATCTCTCAAAAGAATCAGAGTTCTGGCTTGATGGAGGAATCACTGCTTCTGAAGGCGTCTCTCTTAAATGCACGATGTTTTTAGCCTTTTATAAAAAAATCGCTATTGTCGGGCAATATCTAGCTATCGCAGGCTATATCTCCTCAAGTTGCTACGTGTCCCACACCGTGGTGATTGTGCTGGTTGAAAAACAGACATTATTTGGTCATGGGGCTATCGCGCGGCGATATCCATTATCGCCTGGCGGTAGCACCGAGTAGTGTGCGTTGTGGCGATCATGCGGTACATGGCCGTCGTCATGCTGACATCATTTTCGCTATCGCCTGGCGATAGTGGCTATTGCAAGCGATAACTCCTCTTCACTTTTGCCATTCGAAACTTTTTCAGATTGTAGATGACTCCGTTCTCATTCCGGAATGGGGTGACTTGTTTCCTAACTTTTCCCGATTTGAAAGTTACGGCCGTTTGAAGTTCAGTACACAAAACTCGTCCTTCTACTTTTTCTAAAGTGTACACACCCTTAGATCATGTCCATGACCGAGGACTTGTATTCTCATTCAACATGTACAGCATGCACACTATAAACACACAAAATACTAAATCAAATACATCACAGTATTTGTTATTCTCAAAGCAAGAGATGCGGAATGCATGCTCCAGCAATCTTCCTCTTTTGAAAATAACAAATACTTATATGAGAAATTAGTGAGTTTAAGAACATTTGTGTTTATAGGTAAGCGCTTTAAAGCACAAATGCATACTCTTCCTATATGATGGCTCTCCCTACATATGTGTTCCTTATATATTTTACTCCTAAATATAATATCTATTTCACTAGAGTTCTCAATTTATATCTTCTTTTGTTATTAACAAAAGTGGGTATGGATGAATGCATACCTTTTAAGATTGATTATGTACAACTTATTAGAAGAATAGTCATGATCGAACAACAAATAAAATATGTACCTCATATAGATACTCCCCCCACATAGATGTTTTTTATGAAATTTTAATGTACTCTCCCTAAATAATTAGATTTATGCAATTTATTATCCCATTTTGGTAGTATTAAAAAAAGATATTAGGTGAGTATGCAATAAGAATTAATGTCTTCTATATAGAAAAGAAAATGAGATGCAATATATAGCATGTTACAGACCACTTATTAAAAATAAGCATGATGAAACATAAAGTAGTAAGCAACATATCTAAAATGATATAGTAAGCATTCTTTTCTCAAGATAGCACAAAAAAAGTATAATAAGCATTTTTAAGAATAAATATCTTTTTTGAAAGTAAAAGCATATAAAAAACAATGAGTTTTAAGACTAATAAGATGTTTTCAATTTTAGTCCAAGAGATGCTATTTTATTGAGATTTTAAAATAAAATTGCAAGCATGGTTTAAAAAATACTAAGAAAAGATACAAAACTACAATTCACTAAAAATTACATTTCAAGTAAACTTAAACATTGTAGCGATCATACTTTGTAATCTAGTGCATTTACTAAGATTTGTAGATGTTAGAATAGCCCATGTATTAGGCCCATGTTTTGGGCCCATTTTCTTGTTCTCTCCTCTTTAGTCCCACATCTTGTATAGGATTTGTTTCCTCTCTTTCTCTCCTATATATTTGTATACTCTCTTTGTATTTATATACTCAATCAATATACACAAGTTTCAGGCCATTTCTACATGGTATCAGAGCGAGGTTACGACTCTCGCGGTTTGCCCCTGTCTAACCGCACTGTGTAAACACTCTCGCGGTCTTCCTCCCGCGGCTTGTTTCTCGCGGCCTGTTTGGTTTCTAGCCGCGCTTCCTCGCGGCCTGCTCTTTCAGACCGCCTTCCTCTGCCCTCATTTTCTCTCCGTGGATCCACCTTTCCCCTTCCCCCCCTCCTGCTTTTATAGCATTTCCTCTCTCCGTGGGACCACTTTCTTCCTGTCCGCTGCGGTCTCTCTCCTAGTCGCGACCTCTCTTCTGTCCGCCGCGACCTCTCTTCTGTCCGCCGCGGCCTGGTATTCTCTGTCCGCCGCGGCCTCTCTTCTCACCGCGGCCTCCTTCTCTGACCGCCGCGGCCTCTCTTCTCGCCGCGGCCTCCTTCTCTGTCCGCTGCTCAGATCTGTCTGACCGTGCGGGCTGTCTTCTTCTCGCCTGCATCTTGGTCGCGATCTCCGGCCTCTCTCCTAGTCGCGCGACTTGTCTCAGTCCGACGCGACTTGTCCCAGTCCGGCACACCTTGTCTCAGTCCGGCGCATACGATCTGCCTGACCGTGCGAGCTGTCTCCTTCCTGCTTGCATCTTGGTCGCGATCTTCTACCGTCGCCTGATCGCCCGACTTGTCTCCATCCCGTGCGGCTTGTCTCAGACCGCCCGGTTTGTTTCTTTATCTGCGGCCCTCTTCCCTAGCTGTCTAAGGGTTGCGGCCTGTCTCCATGACTTCCTCTGGTTCTTCTCCCAGCTCAGCGGCCAGCCCGCCCCCTGTCCCTCCGGCTTGTCCTCCAGACCGCCCGGCCTGTTCTGTCGACCTCCGTGACGAGCTCCGGATCACTACTATCTCTCTTTCTGGCAAGAAGAACTTTATCCCTTGGGTACATTCTGTTCGGCGGGTTCTCCAGGCTAAGGGCCTTCTCCCGCACCTTACTCAGGCACCTCCTTCTCCATCTACGGATGATTGGCTTCGTAATGACGGTCGTGTTCAGACTTGGATTCTGAACTCCTTGGATGGTGAGCCCTATCAAATGGCTATGTACCACGACACCGCCAAGGCTATGTGGGATGAGCTTCATTCCTTGTATTCTGGCCGCGATAGCCTCCAGCATCTTTATGACATCCTCACCGATCTCTTCACTCTTGACACTGGCGGCGCCTCAGATATGACCTCGTTTGTCGCCCGGGCTAAAACGCTTGCTGAAGCCTGGATCCAGCACCAGCCGCCGACCGCTGATCTTGCTGCTCAGCGGGCTCAGAAGGAAGCTGCTTGCATTGCCATCCTTATGGCTCGCCTTCCTTCTCATCTTCACAGTCTTCGTGCTCAGGTCCTGGCCGCTCCTACTACGCCCTCTTTTTCGGATGTCTGCTCCATGCTTCTCCGGGTCTCGCCTCCTCCAGATCCTCCTGCTCCTCCACCGGCTCTCCTTCAGCATGCCCCTCCGCTCTTACCCTCTCCTCCTCCTCCTTCTACTCGGGGGGGGGCGGTTGGGCTCGCGGGGCCGTGGCCGTGGCGGCCGTGGCCGGCCAAAGTGCTCCTTCTGCGGCCGGGATGGCCATCTTGAGGCGGCTTGTTACAAGAAACTCGGCTACCCCCCTCGCCCGACGGCTTCTGCCGTTACTGATGCTCCTCCGGATCTCGAGACCGTCCGTCTTCAGCTACAACATCTCCAGGGGCTGCTCAACCCCCCCTCGGCCTCCGTCGCCTCTGTCTCCCACACAGGTACTGCTTGTCTCTCCCACAGCCCGGATTGGATTATGGACTCTGGCGCTACTCATCACATTACTTCGCAACGACCTGCCGAGTACTCGGGTTCTCCTTATCCGAAGTCCATCACCGTGGCCAATGGGGCGCTGGTTCCTGTTTCCGGCTCGGCCGATCTTTCTATCCACCCATCTCTCGTTCTTCGCTCGGCTCTTCATGTTCCGAGTTCCCCTTTTAACTTACTCTCTGTTGGGCGTCTTACGAGTGACTTGGATTGTTCTGTTATATTTACTTCCTCTTCTTTTGTTATACAGGATCGACGGACGCGGACTACCATTGGTAAAGGTCAGCTGCGGAATGGGCTCTACCTTCTCGATGCCTCTCCACTCGCTCTGTCTTCCGTCTCCTCCACTGCCTGGCATCGCCGCCTTGGTCATGCCCCTCTGCCAGTTCTCCAGCGGGCTCTTCCAGATCTTTCTTTTACTTCTTTTCAGTGTGATTCATGTATTCTCGGCAAACAGCCACGTTCTTCGTTTCCTTCACATTGTACTCGGAGTGCGGCTCCTTTTGATCTTGTTCATTCGGATATTTGGGGACCATTTCGGATTCCTAGTATATGTGGTTATCGTTATTTTCTAACCTTTATTGATGATCATTCCCGCACCACGTGGCTCTACTTACTTCGCGAACGCTCCGAGCTTCCCCGGGTGTTTCGGGCCTTTGTCCTCGAGACCCGGACACAATTCCATACCACCCTCAAAACTCTCCGAACTGATAACGCTCGTGAGTACACCAGCCACGACTTTACCACCTTATGTACGGAATACGGGATTCTCCATCAAACCTCTTGTGCGTATACCCCGCAACAAAATGGGGTTGCCGAACGCAAGAACCGTCATTTATTGGATGTTGCCCGCTCCCTCATGATCCAAATGCATGTTCCTAAAGCCTACTGGAACTTTGCGGTCTCCACTGCCTGCTTTCTCATCAATCGCCTCCCTTCCTCTGTCCTCAATTATGCGACTCCCTTCAGCATATTGTTTCCCTCCACTCTGGCTTTCCCTCTCTCGCCCCGTATCTTCGGCAGCACCTGCTATGTCCAGTGCCTCGGGCCCTCCACCGATAAATTGGACCCCAGGGCGGCGAAACACATCTTTGTTGGCTACTCCCACACCCAGAAGGGCTATGTTTGTTACTCACCCGCTACCGGCAAGGTCACTGTCTCTGCGGACGTTACCTTCCGGGAAGACGAACCGTTCTTTCCTGCTCCCTTCCCTACTGCTCCACCACCGCCTCCTCTCCCGCCGTCCATCCCTCGTCCCGTTATTCCTACTACTCCACCACCACCCCCGCTCTCTCCTCCACCCGCTCCTTCTACCACCAAACCACCCGTTATCCGGGTCTACACTCGTCGCCCTCCCTGTTCCGTCGCCCCTCTGCCACCGACCTCTGCCATGGATGCTTCGCGTCCCTCTGATCAGGTAACGCCCTCCACTGCTCATCCTCTGGAGGCTTATGTCTCTCTTTATCGCCTCTCTCCACCTCTGCACACCTTTGCTACTTCTCTTTCTTCGGTTTCTGTTCCTAACTCTGTACAGGAGGCGCTTCAACATCCGGGCTGGCGGGCAGCCATGGAAGAGGAGATGTCTGCTCTCTGGGCTAACCAGACCTGGTCCGTTGTCCCCCTCCCTCCGGGTCACAAACCGGTAGGGTGCAAGTGGGTCTTTGTCATCAAACATGCTGCTGATGGGACGATCGACCGTCTGAAGGCTCGCCTTGTCGCTCGCGGCTTCACTCAACAACCGGGGCTCGACTATGAGGAAACCTTTTCTCCGGTCGCCAAGCTCAATACCGTTCGGGTCCTCCTTTCTGTCGCTGTTCATCGCCGGTGGCCTCTCTTTCAGCTTGATGTTAAGAATGCGTTCTTAAATGGGGATCTCCAGGAAACGGTCTACATGCGACAACCGCCCGGGTTTGAGACCACGGGGGAGTCTCAGGTTTGCCGCCTTCGCAAGGCTCTGTATGGTCTCAAACAATCTCCACGGGCCTGGTTTGAGAAATTCAGTAAAGTACTTCGCGCTGTCGGCTTTAGCCGTAGCTCGGCTGATTTCTCGCTCTTCACTCGTCACCGACCATCAGGGACGGTCCTTCTATTAGTATATGTTGATGACATCATCATCACAGGAGATGACTCCCAAGGGATACATGCAGTCAAAGCACATCTGAACTCGGTCTTTCAGACAAAGGACCTAGGGACTCTGCGATATTTTCTGGGACTTGAGGTTGCCAGACGACCGGACGGCCTTATTCTATCTCAACGGAAATACTGTACTGATCTTCTTCATGATGCTGGCCTCTTAGGGTGTAAGCCATGTGATACCCCCATGGATGTGAACCACAAGTTGTGTGCTCAGGCTTCTGACTCAGATCTTCTCCTCCAGAACCCTGAATATTATCGACGACTTGTTGGCAAGTTGATCTATCTTACTGTTACCCGACCAGATATTTCCTTTGTTGTTGGTCTTGTCAGTCGATACATGCATTCTCCTCGCAAGTCTCATCTTCTGGCTGTTGAACGCATTCTGAGGTACTTAAAAACAGCCCCGGGTCAAGGACTTGTGTACCGGACTTCCTCGTCTGCTCCTACCTTAGTGGCATACTCCGATGCGGACTATGCGGGCTCTCTTGATGACCGGCGGTCTACTAGTGGTTTCTGCACATACTTTGGGGGACATTTGGTTACATGGCGAAGCAAGAAACAAGCGGTCGTTGCTCGCTCATCGGCTGAGGCAGAATACCGCGCAATGACTTCTGTTGTATCCGAACTCACATGGCTTGAAAGTCTTCTCACTGACCTGGGTGTTAAATTACCTTCTCCTGCTCTACTTCTTTGTGATAGCCAAGCGGCTATACATATCGCCAAGAACCCAGTCTTCCACGAAAGAACGAAGCACATTGAAGTCGATTGCCACTTCGTTCGAGAGAAAGTTCAAATGAAGAAGCTCGATTTAAAGCATGTTCCAGGGACAGAACAAGTTGCAGATGTCTTCACAAAGGCTCTTCCCAAATCATCCTTCCATCAATGCTTGTCCAAGCTTGGTGCATACGATTTGTACGCTCCAGCTTGCGGGGGAGTGTTAGAATAGCCCATGTATTAGGCCCATGTTTTGGGCCCATTTTCTTGTTCTCTCCTCTTTAGTCCCACATCTTGTATATGATTTGTTTCCTCTCTTTCTCTCCTATATATTTGTATACTCTCTTTGTATTTATATACTCAATCAATATACACAAATTTCAGGCCATTTCTACAGTAGAGAATAATGTAGATATGCACTATGATCTAATTCTCATTAGAAGTTTTATATAGAATAATGATGCGATTGCCTGGGCGACCCGACCGATGCGGTGGGGATGAAGAGGCAGGTGACGCGGCTGTTCCAGAAACACACGCTGCTGCTGCAGGAGCTCGTGAAGAGGGTCGATCAAGACAAGGCCGACACCGAGGCTCGGCTCGCGGCCTTGGAGGGAGCCCCGCGCGCAGCAGAAGGTGGCGAGGTCACTTCGCCTGGCGTGCACATTACGCGAGCCGAGGAGCGTCTTAGGAGTGCCTCGGAACAAGTCGGCCTGGCTCAGCAGGAGCTGGTGGCGGTGCGCGATTACCATTATCCTCGCGTGCCGCCGCGATTGGGAACGCAGCGGCGGGGCAGGTGGAAGTGGATCCAGTACTGATCCGGCCTTTCTTCCCCCCGCTCGCGGGATATCGCGGAGTTTCTACTGTTTCAAAGCCTCATTCTGTATTCACAACAATTTGTGACTCTCCTCGCCCGCCTATGGGCCTGGTTTTTTGATCTCTGATGCACGCCAAAATTATCATGTTGCTGTTTTATTTTCCTTGAGGCGGGCTCGGGGGTACTCGCGTCCGCCCCTCGCCCACTTCCTGGGGCGAGGGCAGGTCTGGGGACGACCTCGCTCAACCCGCCATTCCGATCGTAGCGGGAGCGAGCCGAGGAGTTGGCCAGCCACGAGTCTCCCCGACTCGCTCAGGATCCTGGGCGGGCTCGGGTTGAGACTCGCCCGCTCATTCTTCGCGCGGATACGGTCGAGCGAGACCTGATGCTAAACGGTCCTGGCGCTGTGGCTGCGCGTTGGGGAGTGGAACCGTCAGGCTCGATTTTTGCTACTCGCACCTCTCCCGTTGGCGGGAAAATTCCCGCACTTTCTTTCTCCCTATAAATAGGCGTGGCCGGTTCTTATCTCTCCATCGCTTCAAAGCACTCACCCGCCTCCTGCTCTCTGCAAAGCACGATTCTCGCTCACCCATTGGGTCTGTCTTGCTTGAACGGCGGCAATTCAGCGGAATGGGCGGCGGCGGCGGCGGCGAGGCGGACGGGAGAAGCAAATGCACCTGGACCTTCTCGGAGCACGATTTTCCCTGCGCTATCATCTCAGAGCGCGAATACTTAGAGGCCCTAGGCGACCACATCCCGGCTGGGTTCTCGGCGAGACGGCCCGGGGAGGGGGAGAAGATCAACGATCTGTCCGGGAACGAGCTCGCCATTCCCCTGGCCCACTTTGAGGTGGGTCTTCGCCTCCCCCTCTGGCCAGAGGTTCGTCAAGTACTGAAGTACTTCGGGGTCGTCATAGGTCAGATGACCCCGAACTCTGTAGCTGTTATGGTTGGGTTCGCCTGCTTCCTGCGGGAGGAGCTGATCGAGTTTAATCTCGCGGTTTTCCGCAAACTATTTTCTTTCCGTGCGAACCGGGATGACACCGCCTACTTCTCCAGCGCCCACCTCAAGGTGTGGGAGATCGTTAACAAGAGTCACAACTGGCTCAAGAAATTCCTGTTCGTCAAGGGGGATTTCGGCAACGTTCCCTTCTCGCCGGTGCAGCTCAGCGAGGCGAGTTACCGCCCGCCAAGCCTGGGAGGCCATGAAGCCGACTTGTGCGGGTTCTTCTCCGGGAAGAACTTCGAGGTCGCGTACCTGCGCCGCAACCTCGACGACCTTGCTGCCGTCCCGCCTGGGGGAGGTTTGCCACTCGCCACTACTCTTGTCTCGCTCTTTGCTTCTTAGGTCTCACTCTTTTTTCTCGGTAGGCGAGCGAGACGTGCCCCTTCATCCCCCCTATGAGAGTGCTCGGGTCGCCCCCGGGGTCCTCGCCCGTGCTCAGGCCGCCGACGCCGCTCAGCGCGAGGCCCCGTCGATCCCTGCTAAGAAGAGGCCGGGTCGCGAGCAGCCCGCTCCCCCGCCAAAGACGGCGAAGTCTACGAGTCAGCAACTTGCCGGGGGCCAGAGGAAAGGCAAGGCCCCGGCGGTTCTTCCGGCTGAGGGCTCTCCCCGCATTGTTGCTGCGACCAGCGACATCCCCGCCGGGGCGGCAGGTACCTCCGGGCCGCCGGACGGGTCGCAAACCACCGCGGGGCCGGTGCCGAGGGGGCATCGCAACTTCGGCTACGGCGAGAAATATCTGGACGAGCTCGGCGTCCCGCTTCTGTCATGGGACAAGGAGTTTAATCGCGCGGTGGTCTCGACTCTGTTGCCGAGTTGGCTGGAGCAGGACACCATCGGCGGGGAGGCGTACAATTTTTCGTTCGGCCTGTACTCGCGAGAGGACGCCGCCATTTATGACAAAGAGGCGACGCGAGTACTGGTTCACGAGAGCGCGCGGGCCCAGCTGCGCGGCCTGGAGCTAGCCCACATGGTTGGGAGGCGCTGCACCCAGCTGGAGCGGAACGCCACCTCCCTCAAGAAGTTGGCGGACGAGAGGGAGGAGGCCCGAAAGCTTGCTCAGGAGGACGCGGATCTTCAGAGGAGACGGGCGGACGCGGCGGAGGAGACCCTCGCGCAGTACCTGGGCGGGGTGGTACATGTTCACCTTCGATAACCGCCCCTTCTCGCGAATTCACCTTATGATTCTCTCTCCTTTCCCCAGGACGCGGCGACGGCGAGCCGGATGGGTGCCGAGATCGCCACCCTGGGTCAGGACAAATCGGCGCTGGAGGCGCGGGTGCGCGAGCTGGAGGCTGCCGCTGCTGTCCCTCCGCCTGACAACAGGGGCTGCCTGCTCGAGCATCATTCCGACCACGAGTTGGAAGTGTTGATGCAGAAGAACGCCGCCAGCGCCGCGAAGTACACGATGCAGATGTTGCGGCGTGCGGATCTCCTCAAGAGCGAGGCCGCGGATCTTTCGGCGAGCGACGTGGTGCCGACACTGTTCCTCCCTGTTTCGGATCCCGGGGATAAGTCCTTCCAGCCCATCTAGGACTTCCCGCCCCGGATCTCGCGTCGCGCCCGCTTTTTGTCGTTTGTTTATTAGGTGTAAACATTATGCTCTTTTTGCCGTTCGAGATGTAAGCGCGGGGCGCGCCTATACTTTTTGATTTTCGTCTGTTAATGCTCTTACAAATGCTTCCCCACTCGTTACTTACGTCTGCCTGTGGTTATTGCACGATGTAATTTTTTCGTTTTCACTCTCGCTGCCGCTCACCTCGCGTTGCGTCAATGAGGTCGTATGCCTACGGATTCGGCTTAGGAGTTATAGGAGGCCCGACAGGTCGTCCCGCTATGGGCGATCTGTATCAGCGGCACGGCCTTCGCTGCCGAGGCCACTCGCGGACCAGGCGAGGCGAGGCGGTTCGCTGTTGGCCCGAGTCATCAGATCCCAATCCGTTACTAACACCATTTGAGTAGTTTTCGGTTCTGCCGGCTAGGTGGGATACCGGCATCGTGATTCGCTCTGGATCGCAAATTGCTGCCATCGAGTGACTTCCGGCCCTGCCAGCTTGGTGAGAGCCTGACAGCGGGATCTTCTCGAGGCCAAGGATGGCACCGAGTGACTTCCGTCCCTGACAGCTAGGTGAGAGCCTGGCAGCGGGATCTTCTCGGGGTCCAAACACATTCCATCGAGTGACCCCCGGCCCTGCCAGCTAGGTGAGAGCCTGACAGCGGGATCTTTTCTAGGCTAAGGATGACACCGGGTGACTTCCGACTCTGCCAGCTATGTGAGAGCCTGGCAGCGGGATCTTCTCGGGGTCCAAACACATTCCATCGAGTGACTTCCGGCCCTGCCAGCTAGGTGAGAGCCTGACAGCGGGATCTTCTCGATGCTAAGGATGACACCGAGTGACTTCCGGCCCTGCCAGCTAGGTGAGAGCCTGGCAGCGGGATCTTCTCGGGGTCCAAACACATTCCATCGAGTGACTTCCGGCCCTGCCAGATAGGTGAGAGCCTGACAGTGGGATCTTCTCGAGGCTAAGGATGACACCGAGTGACTTCCGACCCTGCCAGCTAGGTGAGAGCCTGGCAGCGGGATCTTCTCGAGGCTAAGGATGACACCGAGTGACTTCCGGCCCTGCCAGCTAGGTGAGAGCCTGGCAGCGGGATCTTCTCGGGGTCCAAACACATTCCGTCGAGTGACTTCCGGCCCTGCCAGCTAGGTGAGAGTCTGGCAGCGGGATCTTCTCAAGGCTAAGGATGACACTGAGTGACTTCCGGCCCTGCCAGCTAGGTGAGAGCCTGTCACCGGGATCTTCTCGGGGTCCAAACACATTCCATCGAGTGACTTCCGGCCCTGCCAGCTAGGTGAGAGCCTGGCACCGGGATCTTCTCGGGGTCCAAACACATTCCGTCGAGTGACTTCCGGCCCTGCCAGTTAGGTGAGAGCCAGGCAGCGGGATCTTCTCGAGGCTAAGGATGACAACGAGTGACTTCCGGTCCTGCCAGCTAGGTGAGAGCCTGGCAGCGGGATCTTCTCGGGGTCCAAACACATTCCATCGAGTGACTTCCGGCCCTGCCAGCTAGGTGAGAGCCTGGCAGCGGGATCTTCTCGGGGTCCAAACACATTCCGTCGAGTGACTTCCGGCCCTGCCAGCTAGGTGAGAGCCTGGCAGCGGGATCTTCTCGAGGCTAAGGATGACACCGAGTGACTTCCGGCCCTGCCAGCTAGGTGAGAGCCTGACAGCGGGATCTTCTCGGGGTCCAAACACATTCCATCGAGTGACTTCCGGCCCTGCCAGCTAGGTGAGAGCCTGACAGCGGGATCTTCTCGAGGCTAAGGATGACACCGAGTGACTTCCGGCCCTGCCAGCTAGGTGAGAGCCTGGCAGCGGGATCTTCTCGGGGTCCGAACGTATACCCATCTCTCTATGCAGGCTAGCTACGATAATACTGGGGGGGGAAGGGAATTCATTATAATCAAAGTGTCGCTTACATGCGCTTAGGGAAAAAACCTTTTTAGGTCGTCTCCACTCCAGGTGTGAATCAGGGTCTCACCCTCTACATTTTGGAGTCGGTAGCCCCCTGACTTTAGGGCTTCCTTTACAATAAATGGTCCCTCCCAGCTGGGATTGAGCTTCCCTACGGATGCCGACCTCCCTGCCGCATCCACCTTCTTCAGCACCAGGTCTCCTTCCGCGAACTGCTTGACCCTGACATGCTTGTCAAAGTACTTGGCCATTCTTCTTTTCACCTCCTCCTGCCGGATGGCGGAAAGGTCCCTCAGCTCCTCCACCATGTCTAGGGAGAGCCTCAGCTCCTCCTCGTTCTCGGCTTGCCATTCCTCTCGGCCCTCTTTGGCCGCCCCGACTCGCGGCGTTTGGACTTCAAATTCTACGGGGAGCACCGCCTCGCACCCATGGGAGAGCTTGAAGGGGGTCTCCCCTGTAGCCGTGTTAGGGGTGGTTCTTAGGGCCCAAAGAACTGCGGGGAGCTGCTCTACCCAGCTCCCCCTCAAATTCTCCACCTTCTTCTTGAGGAGGTTGACGATGATCTTGTTCGCGGCCTCCACCTGCCCGTTACTCCTGGGGTGGTGGACCGAGGCGAACCTGAGGTCGATTCCGAGCTGCTCGCAGAAGCTGGTGAACTCGGCACTGGCGAACTGGGGCCCGTTGTCTGTGACGATGGCCTGGGGCAGCCCATGGCGACAGATGATCTCCCCCCAAACAAAGTTCCTGATCACTTGGGAGGTCACCTTGGCCAACGCCTTCACCTCCATCCACTTCGAGAAGTAGTCGATCATCACTAGGAGGAACCTTCTCTGACCGCTGGCCTGGGGAAACGGTCCAACCAAATCCATTCCCCAGATTGCGAAGGGCCAGGGGGCCGTGATACTCTTGAGTCGTTGGGCCGGCTGTAGCTGAAGAGGGGCAAACAGCTGGCACTTATGACATCTTCTTGCGAATTCCGCGGCGTCTCGGCCCAGGGTGGGCCAGAAATACCCTTGCCTGACTATCCTTCCCTCCAGGGTCCGACTCCCGGAATGACTTCCACATTCCCCGGAGTGGACTTCCTCCAAGATCCTCTGCACCTCGCCCTCGGCCACGCAGCGGGCCAGCATCCCGGAGAGGGTCTTCCTGTATAGCTTCCCGTCCTTGAAGAGGTAGTAAGCTGACTTGTGCCTTAGCTTCTTCCTGTCTACCCCCTCCGGATATTCTCCCGTGGAGAGGAAAACTACTACTGGATCCATCCACGAAGCTTGTTGGTCGATTTCCATGAGCTCCCCCTCTTCGATGGAGGGGCGGAACAGGTCGGTGATGGTGCCCCCCCGCCCGGGGACCATGCTTTGCTAGTTGGTCGGCTTGTTCATTCTCTTCCCTTAGCACGTGTCGGATGGAGAAGGTCTGAAAGGTGCCTGACCCCCTTAACTTTGGCCAAGTATGACTTCAGGGTGGGTTCCCTTGCTTCGAACTCCCCGTTGATCTGGGAAGCCACCACCATGGAGTCAGTAAGGACCTCCACATCCAGCACCCCCAGCTCCCTGGCCAGGAGCAGCCCTGCTATCACGGCCTCGTACTCGGCTTGGTTGTTGGTAATGAGAAAGTGTACCACCACAGTATGCTCGATTCGGGTTCCTTGAGGGCTTTCTAGGATCACCCCCACTCCAAGGGAATGCCTCTATGAGGCTCCGTCCACCCTCACTTTCCAAGGAGTCGGGCGGGTGAGCTCTTCCTCCGCTACTTCGACCACGTAGTCGGCCAAGCAGTCGGCCATAGCTTGAGCCTTGATCGAGAGCCGCGGAACGAAGGAGACATCGAACTCGCTCAGTTCCACCGACCACTTAGCCAGCCTACCTGAATGCTCCACCCCCTCAAAGATGTTGCGGAGGGGATGGTCGGTCACTACCCGAATTGAGTGCGCCTGGAAGTAAGGTCGCAGCCTCCTGGCCGAGATGATCAGGGCGAAAGCTAGCTTCTCCAAAATCGGATACCGGAGCTCGGCCTTCCTCAGGACCCGGCTCACGTAATAAATAGGGAGCTGCCTCTTCCCTTCTTCGCGAACCAAGACGGAGCTCAAGGCCTCCGCCCCGACCCTGAGATATAAGAATAGGTCCTCCCCTTCCTTCGGCCCTTGGAGCAGCGGGGCCTGTGTCAACTGCACTTTGAGGGCCTGGAACGCCTACTCGCATTCCTTGGTCCATTCAAACCTCTGGCCACCCCTCAGCGTTTTGAAGAAGGGGGAGCACTTCTCCCCTGCCCGAGAAAGGAAGCGACTCAGCCCTGCTAGCTTCCCCGTCAGCCGTTGGACCTCCTTCGCATTCCGCGGGGACCCCAGCTCTAAGATAGCCCTGACCTTATCTGGGTTGGGCTCGACCCCCGCGGGGGTGAGGAGGTGTCCCAAGAACTTTCCCCTGCTGGCCCCAAAGACACATTTCAGGGGATTCAACCGCATCTTGTATCTGCGCAGGGTGGCGAAGGTCTCCTCCAGGTCCCGGAGGTGGGAGTCCACATCCCGACTTTTGATCATGAGGTCGTCCACATACACCTCCAAGTTCCTCCCCCTCTGCTCCTTGAAGACCATATCCATCATTTTTTGGTAGGTGGCCCCAGCATTCTTCAACCCGAATGGCATCATCTTGTAGCAGTAGCATCCATCCCCTGTGATGAACGAGACATCCTTGATGTCCGGGGGGTGCATCCTGATCTGATGATAACACATTCTTCATCGGTCGTCTCCTTTTTTAACCATCACAACGTTGGAGACCCAGCCGGGGTACTGAATCTCGGACACGAAGCCAGCCTTGAGAAGCTTTGCCACCTCCTCCCTGATGGGCCCCGCCAGCTTGTCTGCCGTGAATCTCTTTTTCTGCTGAACGGGGCGTGTTCCCGGGTCCAGATTGAGGCGGTGGCAAACCACATCCGCGTCAACCCCCGGCATCTCCGCGGCGTTCCAGGCGAAGATGTCCACGTTCTTCTGGATGCACTCCAGCATCCTGCCTTGGCCCTCCGGGGTCAGCCCCCGCTGACGCGGATCTTCTCTATCCTTCCTCCTCGGGTGAGTACCTCCAGCTCCACCACTTCCTCTGCTGCCTCCAGCCTGGATTGCTCCCCCCATCCCTCGGCATCCCCTTCCTCCGGAACGGGGACCTCTACCTCCATCTCTCCTCCCACTGTCCTTATTTCGGCCACCTCCACCAGATCTCCTCCTGCCGCCTCTCCTGCGTGGTCCTTCACTTCTGGCTCCTCCCCTCCTGCCTCCTGCTCGACCTCCTCCATCCTCCGTCTCATCTCCTCGGCTCCCTCCTGCCAAGAGATGGTGTTCACCGCAAGCCACCTTTGGGTCCCCCCTGACCCTGACCTGGACCCCCTCAGCGTTGAGCTTCAAACACTGATGGAAAGACGAGGGGACGCAGCGGAAGGCGCTGATAAGAGGCCTCCCGAAGATGGCGTTGTAGCTGCTGGGGGCGTCCACAATGACGAACTTGCAGTTTCGGGACTGCCCCCCCCCCCCCCCCCAAGGTGACATGTAGGCCAACTCCTCCCTCTACTTCCTTCCTTTCTCCTGAGAACCCGAACAAGGGCCCGTCTGAGGCCAGCACCCTTTTAGCCTCCACCTTCATTGCGTCAAATGCCTTTTTGAAGACGACGTTGACGGAGCTCCCGTTGTCCACGAGGATTCGAGAGACAGTGAAATTCTCGATGGCGGCCTTGATGACCAGCGCATCACAGAACGGATCCTCGTGGTCTGGCATATCACTCCTGGAGAAGGTGATCCTCTCCTCCGATGGCGGGGTTTGGGATGTAGAGGCGACGCTCCGCCGGTACATGGTGTGGAGACTTGCCTTGCGGGAAGCCTCGATCCCTACTCCCCGTGGATCACTCCGATCCCCCCTCGGGTCCCGACATCCACCCGGTCTTCGCAACGATCCTCCTCCGCCCGAGGCAGGACCTCCTCGATCCTCACTTCTTGCCGCGCCTCTTGCTGTTGCTGCTGCTGCTCCCTATTCCCTCTCATCTCGAGGAACTCCGGGCAGGTGGCTGTGGCATGCCCTTCTTCCTGGTGGAAGTCGCAATAGGGCAGCTCCACCCTGATCTCTCTTCTCCTCCTCCTCATAATCCCCCTCCTTGCTCCCAAGGTTATGGCCATGGCCTCCTCTTGATCGGGGAGCCGGGGCCTCTGGCCCTGTCTCCAGCCCGGAGGGTGGAACTGATCTTGCCTCCCCTGGTAGTGGCCCCTTCCGTAGTACCCTCTCTGTGGCCCCTGCCCCTGCCACTCAGGTCTCCAGCCCAGCTGACGGTCGGGCTCCTGACGCCCCCACCTCGGCTGCTGCTGCCACTGGAGCTGCCTTTGATCCCTCTGTCTAGGCTCTCCTCTTCTCTCCTCCTGTGCCTTTCCTCCTCTCGGCTCTTTCTCTTCCTCCGTGGCCCACCTGGCCAGCTTTCTTGCAAACTCCGGGTTCGACGCCTCCCCGTCGACCTCTCTCGCCGCCCTCTCCATCAACTCCTCGTAGGAGAGAGGGGGAACTCTCTTCAGCTCCATTCGGAAGAACCCCTGCTGCAGGCCTAGGGTAAAGGCCATCATCAGACTATGGCCCGACATCTCCTGGACCTGGGTAACTTCCTCCTGAAATCGGTCCACTTAGCTCCCCAACGTCTCGTTCACTCCTTGCTTAATGTGGAACAAAGACTCGGACTCCTTCTTCCTCTTCTTCGAAGTAGTGAACCTCAGCATGAACCCTCGGCGCAAGTCCTCGAAGCAGTAGATGGAACTAGCCGGCAGCTGGTGGAACCACTCCCTTGCCTTCTCCCGGAGGGTGATGGCGAAGAGTCGGCATTTGAATCCATCCGACATCTGACGGATGGAGACCACATCCTCGAACCATTGGACGTGCTGGACCGGATCCCCCTTTCCGGTGTAGTAGGACATCTCGGGTTCCCTGAACCCATCTGGGACGGGAGCTGAGGAGACCAGCTCGCTGAAGGGACTGCCCCCCCCCCCCCCAAAGGGCGAGCCGGTGAGTCTCGCGAGCCCAACTCGCCGAACCTGCCTCGTCCTGCCGAGCCGGGGAAGAGCTCGCGCCCCGGGAGCTCGCACCCTCGGCCTTCCTCATCCACTTCCTTCCCAGCTCGCCGGCCAGGAGCGTCCTCGCCCAAAGAGGGGACGACCGCGATCTGGGCTGCCGGAGTCGAGCACTCGGCCCGTGCGCCGAGT
Organism: Platanthera guangdongensis; assembly: GCA_039583875.1. NCBI lineage: Eukaryota > Viridiplantae > Streptophyta > Magnoliopsida > Asparagales > Orchidaceae > Platanthera > Platanthera guangdongensis. The sequence continues at coordinate 62,640,186 of CM077165.1, forward strand.
GCGAACCTGACGAGGCCCATCACCTCGTTCCTGAAGTCCTCCAACATCCCCACCGTTGCGAGAGGCGGGGGGGGGGGGGGCGGTGAGTCCTGCCTGTCAGATCCTTGTCCTCCCGTCATTGAGCTCGCCGAAGCTTTTCTGCACTGACCACTTTCCACGCTCACCGCACCAAAATGTTGAAACCGGAATCCGGCCTCTTGTGGAGTTCGACCCTTGGGGAAGGGGTGATCTCGCGCCTACTTTGCTCCTGCAAGAAAAACAACGAAGAGGACAAGAAGAAACAGACCCAAGGGCTCGGCAGGGAGGTCCCACCACAAACCCGGAAGATCTCTGAGCGCTTCCCCTCCTTAGCCAGAAGCCGAGCTAAGGTACCCTCAGAAAGCACTTGAAAACGGGAGTAGGGAGACACTCAAAGCGTGCCTTCTGAGGTACCCCTTGGGTCTTATTTATAGTTTTTTGGAAACTGAACTGCCAATAACCAGAAGAACTGTCCTGAAAATACCAAAAAGCCCTGGGTTGGGTCTGCCAACAGCCAAACTCCGCTGTCCTGAGCAGCTATGTGCAGTCCAACCTGGTCTGCCAACAGCGTGGCTCCGCTGTTTGGAGGAGCTATTCGCACCCATGGGGAGTCAGCTCGCCTCCAATTCCCCTCCGCGGGAGGCGGGTGCGACCCGGCTCCAGCGGCCTGCCTATCCTTCCTGGGCGAACGCGAGCCGGGCCGCCGCGACCGGCCAGTCCCTCTGCTGGGGCGGACAGGCGACCAGGTCGCGAATAAGGGGCGGGCTGGTGGCCGTTGCGACCCTCAGAACGGCTCGCATATCGCAGGTCACCGAGCCCCTCCGCGGGTACCGGCTCGACGATTGGCGCCCACTGCTTCGGCCGACGATTCTTCGAGCGAGTGGGTGGGGAGTCGTCTCGCCCGGCTCGCTCGCTCGAACTAGGCGGGAGCGGACCGGCCTCTTGCCGCATGCCTGCTTATTGCATGGGTGCGGGCCGCGGGGCCGGTTCGCTCGATCTTCCTGGTGGGACCCGCTCGGCGAACACGGGGTTGTACAAATGAACTAAATGTTTAATATATAATTTTTTTTAGCTCAATTTTTTTTTAAATGATTTCATTAATCTTGATAATATCATTTAAGAGTTTTAATGTATAATTTATAATCACATTATACGACAATTATAGGCAATGAGTTTAATAAATATAGAAGCTAAAAAATAAGATAGATGTCTCTTAAAAATAATATGATTTGTTATTCAATTTCATTCAATTTGATTTATTACAGAATTTAGGCTTAATGTGTGCAAGTCATTTTAGAAAATCTATAAAGTGATCATAATACTATTTGACTCAAAAGGAAAATCCAAAATAAACAAAAAAATGACAAAAACAAAATAGATATTAAACACATCGTGAAATAGAATTTTTTTATTTCATTTTGATTTATTTTTACTTTACGCATTTGACTGGATATTAATAAATAAGTGATTTAAGAATTCAAAGGATACCGAGTGTGACGGTTGCTTTGGGTACCCAAATATAATGTGTTGGCTTATGAGAAGGCAAGTATGAATTGACCCTTTCAAGTATAGTTGATGTCATTTTTAATTTTGGGTCTCCATTCATATTTGGGTTTAAAATTTTTGTTATGTATCAAATTTTCATAGTCATTACATTTAGGATTAGAATAATAGTGACTTTTAAGAATTGATTTTTAGGAAATTTGTGTGAATTCAATTTAAAGTTGGAAGATAATTGATTTTGTAAATGCATACAATAATTAAGTTTTGGAATTATATTTACAAGTATTTGTTGTGTTTCATTCTCATTATCAGAATTTAACATGTTTTTTTGATCAAGTATTTTAATAGGTGTATTTGTTATAAAGTTTGAAATATTAGTAGATGACTTATATAAATTTGAAGATAAACTAAATATAAAAGTCTTAAAATTATTTAAATATTCTTGCATTAGTGATTTTAAAGATTCATGTTTATGAGATATTAACATTATTTTCATTTAACAATTTTTCATTACATTCTTTTTAAATTAAAAACTATTTTTCAAAAATCTTGAATCAGTTTTTTTAAAAGAATTACTATCAACAGAAGGTGTAGTATTTTCAATTAAAGAGTATGAAAGAGAAATACCAAACACATCAATTTTTGTTTCTACATTAACTTGTGTTTTTGAACTTATATTTTCTAAATGCAATTTTTTATTAACTTTTTCAATTTCTTAATTTTACGTTTAGCAATTTCAAGCATATGAAATGTAGAAATAGAGTTTGTAACAAAAAGAGAAGAATTTGATTTTCTTGGATTGCAATCGGATGAGATAAGATTTGAACATAAAGTTACTTTCACATCTTCTCCACAATTCTCTTCCATAGACGTGTTTTCATCTTATCTTTTGCATGATGTGTTCTCCTCTTTCAATATATTTGATGTGCACTCAACAGATCCTTCAATTGAACTGCCTTTTTGAATACTTATGCAGATATGCATATTCTACATGTTTTGTAATTGTTTTGTTCCTGTAGATGTAAAATCATAATTTTCTTCAAGAAATTTCCAAATTTCATAAGCAGTCGGAAACGTATATATAAGTTTGAAAATATGTTGATTTAGTGCACAAAATAAAATATTTAAAGATTTAAAATTTAATATCATTCCATTTTTATTTAATATACTTGTGGGCTCTTTAATTGTAATATTCTAAATTTTTTCATCTAAAGATTTAAGAAAATTTTCTATCCTTTATAGTTTTCATCCATAAATAATTGTGGTGTTAACATTTTTTCATTTAATAAAATCTCATCCTCTCTAATGGTTGGCAGATCATGAAACGTCATTATTCTCGGTTGTGAAGTCATTTTGAAATAACCTTGCTCTGATATCACGTGTTTGATCTTAAGAGGAGGGATGGGTAAATTAGAGTTTTGGAATATTGACATGTTTCGTAACTCTTCTCGGATTGAAGGTTGTGGCTGTTTGAAGTTTAGCACGCAAAACTCATCCTTTTGTTTTTTCTAAAGTGTTCACACCCTTAGATCATGCCCATGACCGAGGACTTGTCTCCTCGTTCAACTTGTATAACTTGTAAACTATAAACACACAAAATACTAGATCAAATACATCACGATGTTTGTTATTCTCAAACCAAGAGATGCGAAACGAATACTCAAGCAACGTGCCCCTAAGCTAGCTACTCATGGTGAGGAGGAAGACAATTTGTCTTGGAAGTGCAATTTTTGTGGAAAATGTTTTATAAGTTCATATACAAGAGAGAACATATTTGTTAACGATTGGTGGAAAAGAAATTGGAAAGTCCGTAAAAGTCTCAAACAGTGATCTATTTGAGGTGGAAAAACTAGAGGAAGAGCTGAATGCTAGAATAACGAGTCTTGCTCCTAAAAAGTGTCTTTCTCCCTTCTAGCATTTCAATTAGTGAGGTGGGTCTACTAGTGGGGTGAATATTTTCTCTAAAAAAATGAAGATTAAAAATGGGGAAAAAGGTTTACTTGATAATCCATTATTTTTACTGATGATATATAATGATAATGTATTAATGTTCTGTCATTTTTTGACGTTTTGTTAAGTTTTGGATTTGAATATTTGATGATTAATATTTAAATATGATTTAGTTTATTTGAATATTTGTTAATTGTTCATTTTTTTTATTTTTTATTAAATGTTTAAGGATTTTCATAATTATAAAATGTAAATATTTAATATGCGTGTCCCAGCGTGTCGATTTATTGTATTTTTTGAGAATTGACGAGTCGCATGTCGTGTTGCATGTCGGTGCAACATAGCTTTGAGCTTTTGTCCATTTTCCACTCCTTTACTACAGAAACCCAATCAAAATTTACCCATGCTATCAAAAATTTTCACATTGATAATGCACTAAATATGCTAGACATGCTTTATAGGATTTCTGCACCTCGTTGGGCACTTGGGCATCATTCACTAAGCCTCCTGTGGGTACACGCCAAAACAGAATGGTGTTGCTAAGCAGAAGAACCACCACCTTCTCAAAGTTGTTTGGTCTCTTTTATTCCAAATGCAAGTCTCTACTACCTATTGGAATTTCGCTGCCTCTACTACTTGTTATCTTACCAACTGCATGCTCTCTTCCGTCCTCCAATTTGCCACCCTTCTCTCTCCTATTTCCTGACCTCCCTCCCTTCCCATGACCCCACGGATCTTTGGATGTGTTTGCCATGTTCACCATTTTGATCCTCCTCCGTTGACAAGCTGACCCCTCGTGCCACGCGCTATATGTTTGTTGGGTATTTGTGCACCTAGAAAGACTATGTATGTTACTCTGCTTCCACTCGGATGTTGATTACATCTACTGATGTCACTTTCCTCGTAAACTAGCCTTTTTATCAATCCGTCGCCACATCAATGCCACCTCCTGATCCCCCACATCCTATTGTTCCTACAAATTCTCCGTTACCACCTTTACTACTGACACCACCTCCTGCCTCGGCTCTTTTTCGTGTTTACTCTCCCCATTATCCTAGGTTCGGTGCCCCACGACAACCCCATCTACTACTGATACTTCGCAGACTATTGATTCGACGACACCCTCCACCACTCTTTTGCTCTCAAATTATGTTTCCCTGCATCGTTTCTCCCCAGATTTGCGCAGGTTTGCGACCTCTCAATCATCTTTCTGCAGTCTCTCTTTTGTGCAGGAAGCCCTTCAACATTCAGGGTGGCGAGTGACAATGGCTTAGGAAATGATTGGCTCTGTGAGCCAATCACATTTGGGGTCTTGTTCCTCTTTCTCCTAATAAACATACCATGACCTGCAAGTCTCTATTCATTGTGAAGCATCATCCGAATGGGATTGTTGATCGACTCAAGACCTGTCTTATTACTAGAGATTTTACTCAACAACACGACCTTGATTATGAAGAGACCTTTTCTCCGGTGGAAAAACTCAACGCCATCTGTGTTCTACTCTCACTTGTCGTTCATCGTCATTGGACTCTCCATCAGCTTGACATTAAAAACGTCTTCCTTCACAGCGATCTTGTAGAGACTGTGTACGTGCATCAACCTCCTAATTATATAACCACGAGGATGTTGTTTGTCTGTCATCTGAAGAAATCTGTCTATGGCCTCAAACAGTCTCCACGTGCATTATTTAAGAAGTTTAGTCAGGTGGTTCATGAGTTTGGCTTCACCTGAAGCTCGACAAATTTCTCCACATTTATTTGACAATGTTCAGTGGTTCTTTGAGTCTACATTGATGACATCCTTGTTACTGGTGATGATCTTCCCGATATCACGCAACACCTTGCCTCTCATTTTCAAACTAATGATTTGGGACGACTCCACTACTTTTTGTGGATTTAGGTAGCCTAGTGATCTAATGGTCTTGTCTTGCTCAATGAAAGTATTATGTCGATCTTTTACATGATGCATGCTATTATAGGTGTATGTCTGTAAATACTTCTATGGATGCAAATCATCCGCTCTGTGCTCATGGCTTGGGCTTTGATCAACTTCTCCCTAATCTTGAGTATTATCGCCGCCTTGTTGGCAAACTGGTCTATCTTAGTGTCACATGACATGACGTTTTCTTTGTGGTTAGTGTGGTAAGTTGCTTCATGCTTAATTCCTGATTTATCCATCGGGTCAATTTGGTTGGTTCTTTGCACCCAATTTTGGCATATCAGCTATATTTTGATTCATCTTTTTCTTTTAAGGGTTTCATAATTGGATGTTGAACCCATTTCATATGCTGACAATTTCTGGAGTCTTAGGCGTTGCTTTTATATGTGTGTTATTCCCTCGAGTCTCTCATCTTCAGGTCGTTGAGTGTATTCTCTGATACTTGAAGAATGCTCCGGGACAAGGGCTGGTACATAAGCCCTCCACTTCTTTGTTTCTTATTGCATATTGTGATGTTGATTACGCTGGGTCCCTGGACAATCGTCAGTGTGGTAAGTTGCTTCATGCTTTATTCCTGATTTATCCATCGGGTCAATCTGGTTGGTTCTTTGCACCCAATTTTGGCATATCAGCTATATTTTGATTCATCTTTTTCTTTTAAGGGTTTCATAATTGGATGTTGAACCCATTTCATATGGTGACAATTTCTGGAGTCTTAGGCGTTGCTTTTATATGTGTGTTATTCCCTCGAGTCTCTCATCTTCAGGTCGTTGAGTGTATTCTCTGATACTTGAAGAATGCTCCGGGACAAGGGCTGGTACATAAGCCCTCCACTTCTTTGTTTCTTATTGCATATTGTGATGCTGATTACGCTGGGTCCCTGGACAATCGTCAGTCCACGAGCGGCTATTGCACATATTTTGGCAGGAACTTGGTTGGTGAAGCAAGAAGCAGACTGTGGTTTCTCGGTCATCAGCTTAAACGTAGTATCGTTCCATGACTGTTGTCGTCTCAGAACTTACATGGCTAGAAAGTCTCCTCACTGATTTAGGTGTCTGTTAGAATAACTCTTGTATTAGGCCCATGTATTGTTGGCCCATTTATGCTTCTTCTTCTTTAGTCTCACATCTTGTATAGGATTTGTTTCCTCTCTTTCTCTCCTATATATTTGTATACTCTTTTTGTATTTAGATACTCAATCAATATACATAAGTTTCCGGTCATTTCTACATGGTATCAGAGCGAGGTTCCGCCTCTCGCGGTTTGCCAACGTCTGACCGCACTGTGTAAACTCTCTCGCGGTCTTCCTCCCGCGGCTTGTTTCTCGCGGCCTGTTTTTGTTTCTAGCCGCGCTTCCTTGCGGCCTGCTCTTTCAGCCGCCTCCTTCTGCCCTTGTTTTTTCTCCGTGGATCCACCTTCCCCCCTCCTGCTTTTATAGCCTTTCCTCTCTCCGTGGGACCACCTTCTTACCTGCCGCTGCGGCCTCTCTCCTAGTCGCGGCCTCTCTTCTGTCCGCTGCGGCCTCTCTTCTGTCCGCCGCGGCCTTTCTTCTCCCCGCGGCCTCCTTCTCTGTCCGCTGCTCAGATCTGCCTGACCGTGCGGGCTGTCTCCTTCTCGCCTGCATCTTGGTCGCGATCTCCTGCCTTCTCCTGGTCGCGCGACTTGTCTCCGTCCGACGCGACTTGTCTCAGTCCGGCGCGACTTGTCTCAGTCCGGCGCGACTTGTCTCAGTCCGGCGCGGCCTGTCTCAGTCCGGCGCATACAATCTGCCTGACCGTGCGGGCTGTCTCCTTCCCGCTTGCATCTTGGTCGCGATCTTCTACCGTCTCCTGGTCGCCCGACTTGAGACTGCGGCTTGTCTCAGTCCGCCCGACTTTTCTTTATCCGCGGCCTTCTTCCCTAGTCGTCTAAGGGTTGCGGCCTGTCTCCATGACTTCCCCTGGTACTTCTCCCAGCTCAGCGGCCAGCCCACCCCCTGTCCATCCGGCATGTCCTCCAGACCGCCCGGCCTGTTTTGTCGACCTCCGTCACGAGCTCCGGATCACTACTATCTCTCTTTCTGGCAAGAAGAACTTTATTTCTTGGGTACATTCTGTTCGGCGGGTTCTTCAGGCTAAGGGCCTTCTCCCGCACCTTACTCAGGCACCTCCTTCTAACCCTACAGATGATTGGCTTCGTAATGACGGTCGTGTTCAGACTTGGATTCTGAACTCCTTGGATGGTGAGCCCTATCAAATGGCTATGTACCACGACACCGCCAAGGCTATGTGGGATGAGCTCCATTCCTTGTATTCTGTCCGTGATAGCCTCCAGCATCTTTATGACATCCTCACTGATCTCTTCACTCTCGACACTGGCGGCGCCTCAGATATGACCTCGTTTGTCGCTCGGGCTAAAACGCTTGCTGAAGCCTGGATCCAGCACCAGCCGCCGACCACTGGTCTTGCTGCTCAGCGGGCTCAGAAGGAAGCTGCTTGCATTGCCATCCTTATGGCTCGACTTCCTTCTCATCTTCACAGTCTTCGTGCTCAGGTCCTGGCCGCTCCTACTACGCCCTCTTTTTCGGATGTCTGCTCCATGCTTCTCCGGGTCTCGCCTCCTCCAGATCCTCCAGCTCCTTCTCCACCGGCTCTCCTTCAGCATGCCCCTCCGCTCTTACCCTCTCCTCCCCCTTCTACTCAGGGGGGACGGTCGAGCTCGCGGGGCCGTGGCCGTGGCGGCCGTGGCCGGCCAAAGTGCTCCTTCTGCGGCAAGGATGGCCATCTTGAGGCGGCTTGTTACAAGAAACTCGGCTACCCCCCTCGCCCGACGGCTTCTGCCGTTACTGACGCTCCTCCTCCGGATCTCGAGACCGTCCGTCTTCAGCTCCAGCATCTCCAGGGGCTGCTCAACCCCCCCTCGGCCTCCGTCGCCTCCGTCTCCCACACAGGTACTGCTTGTCTCTCCCACAGCCCGGGTTGGATTATGGACTCTGGCGCTACTCATCACATCACTTCGCAACGGCCTGCCGCGTACTCGGGTTCTCCTTATCCGAAGTCCATCACCGTGGCCAATGGGGCGCTGGTTCCTGTCTCCGGCTCGGCCGATCTTTCTATCCACCCATCCCTCCTTCTTCGCTCGGCTCTTCATGTTCCGAGTTCCCCTTTTAACTTACTCTCTGTTGGGCGTCTTACGAGTGACTTGGATTGTTCTGTTATATTCACTTCCTCTTCTTTTGTTATATAGGATCGGCAGACGCAGACTACCATTGGTAAAGGTCAGCTGCGGAATGGGCTCTACCTTCTCGATGCCTCTCCGCTCGCTCTGTCTTCCGTCTCCTCCACTGTCTGGCATCGCCGCCTTGGTCATGCCCCTCTGCCAGTTCTCCAGCGGGCTCTTCCAGACCTTTCTTTTACTTCTTTTCAGTGTGATTCATGTATTCTTGGCAAACAGCCACGTTCTTCGTTTCCTTCGCATTGTACTAGGAGTGCGGCTCCTTTTGATCTTGTTCATTCTGATATTTGGGGACCATTTCGGATTCCTAGTATATGTGGTTATCGTTATTTTCTCACCTTTATTGATGATCATTCACGCACCACGTGGCTCTACTTACTTCGCGAACGCTCCGAGCTTCCCCGGGTGTTTCGGGCATTTGTCCTCGAGACCCGGACACAATTCCATACCACCCTCAAAACTCTCCGTACTGATAACGCTCGTGAGTACACCAGCCACGACTTTACCACCTTATGTTCGGAATACGGGATTCTCCATCAAACCTCTTGTGCGTATACCCCGCAACAAAATGGGGTTGCCGAACACAAGAACCACCATTTATTGGATATTGCCCGCTCCCTCATGATCCAAATGCATGTTCCTAAAGCCTACTGGAACTTCGCGGTCTCCACTGTCTGCTTTCTCATCAATCGCCTCCCTTCCTCTGTCCTCAATTATGCGACTCCCTTCAGCATATTGTTTCCCTCCACTCCGGCTTTCCCTCTCTCGCCCCGTATCTTCGGCAGCACCTGCTATGTCCACTGCCTCGGGCCCTCATCCGATAAATTGGACCCCAGGGCGGCGAAACACATCTTTGTTGGCTACTCTCACACCCAGAAGGGCTATGTTTGTTACTCACCCGCTACCGGCAAGGTCACTGTCTCTGCGGACGTTACCTTCCGGGAAGACGAACCGTTCTTTCCTGCTCCCTCCCCTACTGCTCCACCACCGCCTCCTCTCCCGCTGTCCTTCCCTCGTCCCGTTATTCCTGCTACTCCACCACCACCCCGCTCTTTCCTCCCCCCGCTCCTTCTACCATCAAACCGCCCGTTATCCGGGTCTACACTCGTCGCCCTCCCAGTTTCGTTGCCCCTCTGCCGCCGACCTCTGCCATGGACACTTCGCGTCCCTCTGATCAGGTAACGCCCTCCACTGCCCATCCTCTGGAGACCTACGTCTCTCTTCATCGCCTCTCTCCACCTCTGCACACCTTTGCTACTTCTCTTTCTTCGGTTTATGTTCCTAACTCTGTACATGAGGCGCTTCAACATCCGGGCTGGCGGGCAGCCATGGAAGAGGAGATGTCTGCTCTCTGGCCTAACCAGACATGGCCCGTTGTCCCCCTCCCTCCGGGTCAGAAACCGGTCGGGTGCAAGTGGGTCTTTGTCATCAAACATGCTGCTGATGGGACGATCGACCGTCTGAAGGCTCGCCTTGTCGCTCGCGGCTTCACTCAACAACAGGGGCTCGACTATGAGGAAACCTTTTCTCCGGTCGCCAAGCTCAATACCGTTCGGGTCCTCCTCTCTGTCGCTGTTCATCGACGGTGGCCTCTCTTTCAGCTTGATGTTAAGAATGCTTTCTTAAATGGGGATCTCCAGGAAACGGTCTACATGCAACAACCGCCCGGGTTTGAGACCACGGGGGAGTCTCAGGTTTGTCGCCTTCGCAAGGCTCTGTATGGTCTCAAACAATCTCCACGGGCCTGGTTTGAGAAATTCAGTAAAGTACTTCGAGCTGTCGGCTTTAGCCGAAGCTCGGCTGACTTCTCGCTCTTCACTCGTCACCGACCATCAGGGACGGTCCTTCTATTAGTATATGTTGATGACATCATCATCACAGGAGATGACTCACAAGGGATACATGCAGTCAAAGCACATCTGAACTCGGTCTTTCAGACAAAGGACCTGGGGACTCTGCGATATTTTCTGGGTCTTGAGGTTGTCAGGCGACCGGACGGCCTTATTCTATCTCAACGGAAATACTGTACTGATCTTCTTCATGATGCTGACCTCTTAGGATGTAAGCCATGTGATACCCCCATGGGTGTAAATCACAAGTTGTGTGCTCAGGCTTCTGACTCGGATCTTCTTCTCCAGAACCCTGAATATTATCGACGACTTGTTGGAAAGTTGATCTATCTTACTGTTACCCGACCAGATATTTCCTTTGCTGTTGGTCTTGTCAGTCGATACATGCACTCTCCTCGCAAGTCTCATCTTCTGGCGGTTGAACGCATTCTGAGGTACTTAAAAACAGCCCCGGGTCAAGGACTTGTGTACCGAACTTCCTCGCCTGCTCCTACCTTAGTGGCATACTCTGATGCGGACTATGCGGGCTCTCTTGATGACCGACGGTCTACTAGTGGTTTCTGCACATACTTTGGGGGACATTTGGTTACATGGAGAAGCAAGAAACAAGCGGTCGTTGCTCGCTCATCGGCTGAGGCAGAATACCGCGCAATGGCTTCTGTTGTATCCGAACTCACATGGCTTGAAAGTCTTCTCACTGATCTGGGTGTAAAATTATCTTCTCCTGCTCTACTTCTTTGTGATAGCCAAGCGGCTATACATATCGCCAAGAACCCAGTCTTCCACGAAAGAACGAAGCACATTGAAGTCGATTGCCACTTCGTTCGAGAGAAAGTTCAAATGAAGAAGCTCGATTTAAAGCATGTTCCAGGGACGGAACAAGTTGCAGATGTCCTCACAAAGGCTCTTCCCAAAGCATCCTTCTATCAATGCTTGTCCAAGCTTGGTGCATACGATTTGTACGCTCCAGCTTGCGGGGGAGTGTTAGAATAACTCTTGTATTGGGCCCATGTATTGTTGGCCCATTTATGCTTCTTCTTCTTTAGTCCCACATCTTGTATAGGATTTGTTTCCTCTCTTTCTCTCCTATATATTTGTATACTCTCTTTGTATTTAGATACTCAATCAATATACATAAGTTTCCGGCCATTTCTACAGTGTCAAACTTTCATCATCAGTTGTTCTCTTTTGTGATAGTCAAGTTGTTATTCACATCGCCGAGAAATCTATGTTTCATTACCATACAAAGCATATTGAAGTTGATTGTCATTTTATACGGGAAAAGGTTCAACTTCGGATACTGATTCTACGACCTGTGCGGACTTCCTATCAAATCTCCAATATCCTCACCAAGTCCTTGTCTCGCCCCCAATGTCAGCAATTTCTCTCCAAGCTTGAGCCTACGACTTGTACGCGTCAACTTGCAGGAGAATGTTAAATAAAAGCCTGCACATTTAGGCCCATAGAGCCTCTCGCCTCTTATGCTCCTTTGGTCTGAAATTTTGGGTTGTACCTTTTCTCTCCCTCTCTATAAAAGGATACTCATTGTATAATGAAATATATGCTTTTATGAGAATAATAAAATATTAGCTCATACCCTGTTGAATGCTTTCAGAAGAGACGAAAGAAATTGGTGGTGCAAGACTTGAGTATGTATAGTATCAAAGTCCATATTCATTCCCCATGAGGAAGGCATGCAATCAAAAATGATCGTCCTTTTCCCTTAACTTTAGAGCTTTAGCAATGCACTTTGTATTGAAGTCTTCAGAATAGTCAAGCTCTTGATAAAGACCTTCAAACTCAGAAAAGTAGATTGAGGCTTTATTTGGTTTGGCGGTGGCGGGTGCATCCGGTGGGTCGAAACACCACTTTGGAACCGGAGGGGGAGTGGTGGGGGTCAAAACGGAGCGGATCAGGGTCGTTTCCTCCTTGTTGCGGGTGCAAACGGAGCAAACGCCGTCAGAGGCCGTTTGTTTACCCGCCGTCTGGCGGCATTTGCTCCAAACGAAGGCGGCGAAACGCCAAACCAAACGAAGCTTGAGACACTCAAGGAACCTTGTTTCAACTCTAGAATATGGTTTTGTAAGCTCATAAACCTTTGTAGAGTTTCCAATCTGAGAGTATGTTTCACGTGCTGGAGTCTGAATCTCTAAATCAAAATCCACAAGCATATAGCTTTGGTAGACTATAAGGGATACTATGTTAAGTAATCAAGAGACAACCAATGAGTTGTCTGAATCCAATTTCCTCCATGAAGGATTAGTGTCTGGTGGCTGAACACTGGTCCGTCAATACATTCGTACAACTGATGGATTCTGATGGCATGCTGCTTTGGTCGAGACCCCTTGAGATAATTCGTGGCATCCATATCACGGTAGTAATCCATAAGGTATCAAAGTGACCAGGAGTCTGAGGAGGGTCACTTTGTTACGGCACTCGACACACCAGATCCAAATTGGGGCCGCACTTATCAGCGTCGTCGACCGGCCGAGGCCGCATAATTTTCATCCTATGCTATTGTATTGCATTTTGTATTTTTATTTAGCTCTTTATCTCACTTGTAGTAAGCCCGGGTGAGGGGTGCAAACAATTAAATTTGTGTTTGATGTTTGGGACCTATATGGTCCAGTTTGGTTGCGTGTGAATGCAAGCAAGAAGTATTTTCTCCTTTCCTCTCTCTCTCTCTAATCCTCTCTCTCTCTACCTCTCCCGTTTCCCGCAAGAAAACCCTAGCAGGGTCGCGCGCTTCCGTCGATTCCGCGACAGTGCCACCCGACGGGTTCCACTCTCCTCTTCTTCCTTCTACTTCTCTACTCTTCTCCCTTCTTTTCCCTCTCTTCTCCCTTCCTCCCTTTTCCCGTTCTCAACCATTGCATCGACCGGATCCAAGACGGCTTCCTCCGAGCCTTGGAGATCTTCATCTTCTTCAGGCCCCTTCACTAGATCTAGATTGGGGGATCATAACAACTTGGTATCAGAGCCAAACACTGGGATCTCCCTACCCGACACCTACCGCCCCACCCTCACCGGGTTTCGTCATCCGGTTGCACCTCTTCCGCCCTCCAAGGAGTTTGTCGGTCTGCTACTGTCTCTGGCACTTCCTCCTCTTCTCATGGTCGATGGTGGTCCTTCTATCGGCCAACTCATGGAGATGTTTCAGTTGATGTTCTCCACTCAAAATGAAAATATGGACGCCCTAAATGCGCGCTTAGACTCCATCCACGTCGCTTCTCCGCCATGGTTGTCAGGATCGAGATCCTGGATGAGATCGTTTCGAGTTTGGATCAAATCAGATGGTAGGATTGGATCGAGGATTGCTTTACAAAATCTGGATCGATTTACACAATCTGGATCGTAGGATCGTAAGATCCTATGATCCGGATCGCAATCCTGACAACCATATTCTCTGCCACCACTGCACCCCACATCATCTCCGTCCGAGAGTCGGGTGGACTTGACTCCTCGCAGCGAAACCTACTCTGGCAACCATTTTGTCCGTATGGATTTTCCCCTATACGAGGGCCGCGAAGACCCCTTACCATGGCTAACACACTGCGACTTCTTCTTCGCTAACCAACACACTCCGGATGAGGAGCGTGTGGGCATCGCCTCGTTCTACCTCCTAGGTCGGCGCAACTGTGGGTCACGCAACTCCTCCGGGAGCACCCTACCACCTCATGGGACAAATTCCGGGCAGCATGCTCCCTCCGCTTTGGGCCGGCCATGCCGGGCAACCCTCTCGGTGAACTTATTGCTCTCAAGTACACCTGCTCCATCGACTTCTATCTGGAGCAATTTCAGATGTTACTCTCACGCGCCACGACCGTTCCACCGTCCCAACAAGTTCCACTCTTCACCGCCAGATTGCCCCACCGGCTCTGTTGGATGTGGATTTTCAAAAGCCACCGGATCTCTTGACGGCTATAAGCCTCGCCCGTGCGTTCGATCGAAGCCTCGCCTTGGATCGACCGCCCTCAACCACCACCACCGTTCGCCACCTCTCAGCCGTTGGAGGGGGACCAACCCCCGCGGCCTACTTTTCATTGTCGTTTGTCCCATCCGAAGATGGAGGCCCGTCGTGAGAAGGTTTTATGCTTCAATTGTGACGAGTTATCCACACCCACTCATCCGTGCAAGCTCCTTTTTTGGTTGGAAGTGGGCGACCCACCGGAGGATGACGACGATGGGTTCGACGATTTGAGCACACCACAGCTGTCTCTCCATGCCTTAGTCGTACCACAGGAGGGCTGCGCCATTCAACTTTTTGTGACGATCATGGGTACATCCCTCCTCGCTCTTTTGGACACGAGTATTACCCACAGTTTCATCTACAAGGACAAGGCCATCCAACTTCATCTTCCGTATGTGACGCGCAGCCATGTCAAGGTGGCGGTGACAAACGACCAACATATGTGGTGTTCGGGGGTATGTCGGCACGTCGCATTCAATGTGGACGGCTCTTCTTTCCAGGCTGACCTCTTTCATGTCGACCTTTGAGGTTTTGACATCGTGATGGGCGTTCGTTGGCTGTGCATATTGGAGCCCCTCACGTGGGATTTTGATCGTATGACCATCTCATGGCGAGTTGGCTCTCGTTTGGTACCATGGCAAGGGCAGGTTCTACAGCAATCTCCGTCCTCATTTTGGCGCACATGCATCAATTGGTTCTCAAGCCTTCGAAGTGCTCGTTTGGGTAGCGCTCGATCACTTATTTGGACCATGTAGTGGACCACACGGGGGTCTCGGCCGACCTGGCCAAGCTCGAGGGTGTGGCGTCGTGGCCACTGCCGCAAAACATCACCGACCTCCGGGTCTTTCTGATGCGGAGCAGAGACGAGCACGAGCTTTGGGCCTGTTCGGGGCTGATTTGGCGACTTATCATATATGACGTGCCCGGATCGACGATCGGACTCCGCAGATGTGTCTGGATCCGCGCCACGAATCAAAAACATATATTAGTTTATTTTTTGAGTTTACTTTCATGTATTTAATGACCGATCCCACCGGCCAATCATAGTCGTTGATGGTGAAGTCCTAGTTTGTTCTCTTCTTATAAATAGGTGTTGTAGGACCTGAATTCAGTCATTGCAGAATTTGGAGACTTATATTCCCGGATTCCAGCAATCACTCTCCGGTGCCGACGTCGTGGAACCCTAGGTGACGACTCCTAGACGCTCAAACTCCCCCGAAGGTACTACCCATCCATAGCCTTCTTCCCCCTCTGAAACCCTAATCCGCAGCCCCTACAGCCCCCAAATCTCAACCCCCTACCGCTGTCCAGGAAGCCCGAACACTATTCACGAATTACTGTTCACGGGTTGTTGTTCACGACAACACTGTTCACGTCGGTCACTGTTCACGCCGACCCTCCACTTCTTCCATCTCGTGGATCCACCCCCTTTACCCCTAATTTCTTTGATCAATTCAGATCAAGGAATTTCAGCTCCGACCCATTATTTTCACCTTTCGTTCTTCACCCCTCCACCCGGATCCGACCCTAAATATCGGATCCACCCTTCCCCAGTTCGGATCTACTTGTACGTGGCCGGATCTACCCATTTCTCGTCCGATCTCACCATTTACCGTCGAGGATAGTCACCTCCATCATTTTCACGCCGCCGGTTCCACCTCCGATCGCCGATCCACACATCCGGACCCAAATTCTTCAGTGTCTCGGTTCATCCCACTACTTTGTGAGTTTCTTATGGTATTGACTTATTTGATTTGATATTTTCATTGGTGAATTAATATGTGCTGTGATTCTTGCTAGTAGAAATTGTCTTTAGTACGCTAATAATTTGCAGGAGGAGACATTCGCCGCGCGTTTTGCTTTGACCTTCCAAGCGGAGGAAGCCATTATAAATTGCCAAAATTAATTAACTGTTTTCAATTTCAAATATTTGCGTGGAGTTAGAATTCTCATTGTTCAAATTTATTTGTCGAGTTATCGACAATTACATTGCATTTAGGTTCAGATTAACGTATCACCCTTGCACTACCACCTAGCGTTGTCGGTTTTGTGCACCCGTAGCCTACCTCTACATCACTTTCTCGGCCTCACGGGCTATTACCGCCGCTTCATCCGCGACTACGGCAGCATCGCCGCCCCCTGATCAGCTTGCTTCGGAAGAATGCATTTGTGTGCACTGACTTGACGACACGGGCATTCCATTCTCTTCAAGCGGCCTTGTTGTCCGCTCCGGTTCTCCGCCTTCCGGACTTCACCGAGCCGTTCCTCATCGAGTGTAACGCGGCCGGTTTAGGCTATGGTGCGGTGCTGCAGCAGGAGGGCCACCCTATCGCCTATTTCAGCCGTCCAACGACCATCCACCACCAAAAGTTACCAGCATACGAGCAAGAGCTCATCGGACTCGCCATGACGATTTAGCATTTGCGGCCTTACTTATGGGGTCGTTCCTTCATCATTCAGGCGGATCACTACAACCTCAAATACCTTTTAGAGCAGCGTCTCACTACCTTGCCACAACAGCGGTGGGTCAGCAAGTTACTCGACTTCGATTTTTAGGTGGAGCATAAGGTCGAGTCACTCAACCGCGCTGCCGACGTGCTATCCCGCTGGGACGCTCCTACGGAAGCCTCCATCTGTGCCATCTCCTTCCCAACGGCCGACCTCCTCTCCTTGCTTCGTCAGGAGATCCATGCCTCCCCCAGTCTATCCGAGCTGCAACACCGGGCGGAGCAGGGCCTCCCAGATACACAGTGGACAGCCTGTCAGGGGTTAATCTATTACCGTGATAGGTTGTACGTGGATCCGGCCTCGCCCCTCATCCTCACCATTTTGGACGACGTCCACTCCCGCAGCCACGAGGGTGTTCACCGTACTATCCAGCGCCTTCGCACGAAATTCTATTGGAAGGGCATGCGTCGACACGTCCACGAAGTCATCTCCGCCTGTGTCGTATGCCAACAAAACAAGGCAGATCACCTCCTTCCGGACGACTTACTACAACCCCTACCGGTCCCTACACATATTTGGGCGGATCTTTCTATGAATTTTGTTGAAGGGCTGCCTTCGGTTCGCCGCAAATGCATTTTGATGGTGGTGGTGGATCGGTTCTTAAAGGGGGCCCATTTCATTCCCTTGGCATGGCAGCTTGTCACCGAGCACGTGGCACGAGTGTTCCTTCAGGAGATTTTTCGACTGCGTGGCATGCCAGAGACGCTTGTCTCGGACCGGGATAAAGTCTTCACAAGTAACTTTTGGAGAGAGCTTTTCTCACTTAGCGACCCCAAATTGGCTTTTTCCTCAGCATGCCACCCCCAATCTGATGGCCAGACTGAGGTGGTCAACCACACTCTCAAGGTGTACGTGCGGTGCGTGACCAGGGACCGTCCGCGGGATTGGCCGCATTGGTTACCTTGGGTTTAATGTTGTTACAACACGACGTACCACACGACACTGCAGACCACACCGTTTTGCCTCATCTACGCTCGCGACCCCCCCCCCCCCACCCACCCTTTTGTCCTACACGGGTGCTTCGGCTCGCCTGATAGCCATCGATCGAGAGCTGGAGGATCGTGACACTTTTTTACAGACCGCCCGGACTCGTCTCCTGCAGGCCCAACAACGGATGGAGTTTCCATACAACCGGGGGCCTAAAGATCTCACCTTTGCTGTGGGCGATTCAGTGTGGGTACGGCGCCGCCCCTTTCGCCAAGTCACCACGGTTCGACCCCCCTCCAACAAGTTGGTCCCCAAGTTCTTTGGGCATTTTCTCGTTATCGAGCGCATTGGCGACGTGGCCTACCGCATCAGCCTTCGGAGGCCCGGATTCATGTTGTCTTCCACATTTCCCAACTGAAGTTTTTTGTTGGACCTCCACCGTCAGCTCCCTTGGTTAGCATCCCACCACAACTTGAGGACAAGCTGTCTTCTGACGAGAGCGGAGATGTTACAGCACTCGACGCACCAGATCCATATTGCGATTGCACTTATCAGTGTCGTCGACCGGCAGAGACGCATGATTTTCATCCTATGTTATTGTATCGCATTTCGTGTTTTTATTTAGCTCTTTATCTCACTTGTAGTAAGCCCAAGTGAGGGGCGCGAACAATTAAATTTAGGTTTGATGTTAGGGACCTATATGGTCCGGTTTGGCTGTGTGTGAATGCAAGCAAGAAGTATTTTATCCTTTTCTCTCTCTCTAATCCTCTCTCTACCTCTCCCGTTTCCCGCAGGAAAACCCTACGCTGGCCATGCGCTTCCGCCGATTCCGCGACAGAGCCGCCGAACGGGTTCCACACTCCTCTTCTTCCGTCTACTTCTCTACTCCTCTTCTTCTCCCTTCTTTTCCCCCTCTTCTCCCTTCCTCTCTTTTCCCGTTCTCAACCATTGCACCGACCGAATCTAAGACGGGTTCCTCCGATCCTTGGAGATCTTCATCTTCTTCAGGACCCATCACCAGATCTAGATCGGGGGATCATAACACGTTTACTAAGGGGGTTTGAACACTTGAGGTTGAGTCTGAAGAGCCCACCATAACTCACTTGATCCTTAATAAACTTAAGGAATCAAAGGCGAGATCCGAACAAAGGAAGTAAAACAACAACTAAATGTTGAGAACATAGCTACAACTTCAATCAAGTGTGGGATATGTCGCTGCAGAGATCAAACGTTGGATTAGTTGCAAGGATCGATTACTCGAGCTAGAACTGCTATAGTGATTGCGTCCTACTGATAAATGCCACACCACGGAGAGGAAGACTTCTTAGCCATAGCAACAGACCGATTGATGATGTCTAGGAGTCGACAATCAATGTCGACGCAGAGAAAAAGTCAGTGTTAATGCAGAGAAACTGTGGTACTGATACTGAGAAGTCAAATCAATAGTATGGCACAAAAATGGAGACCTATCGCACGAAGCTGTAGAGACACGGAGAACAAAGCCTGATCACATGAAGTCGGCGCTATCGAGATCGAAGTTGCATAGATGATGATCTCGGTCGAGTGGGATCGCACATCAACACAGAGAACCCATGACCTTAAAATTTTAGTACCCTGGAAAACGCTTGGAAAAACAATCTTACTTTATTCCTCGCTATTAGGGGTTTATATAAGACTGTACAAACAACTAAAAATAAAATAGGCAATGTGGGACTATAAGGTAATACCTAACTGAAATATACATATAATTCAACTATAACTTCAATTTGTGTTCTGGTATTGTTTGGTGTGTCGATGTTGTGGATCTCTCATAATGTAAATGTTGGTCGGGATCAAGTCTAGTGGCAGAAAAAAATCATGTATCCATCTATCCACCCACCTCTCACTCCGTCTCTTTATTTCCTTTTCATATATATATATATATATATATATATATATATATATATATATATATATATATATATATATATATATATATATATATATATATATATATATATATATATATATATATATATATATATATATATAATAGGGTTAATTACTGAAACCGCCTCTCCTATGACTTTGCATAATTACAAGAACATCTTGTCTAAATATATATATATATATATATATATATATATATATATATATATATATAGGGTCATTTACCGGGACCTCCCCTCTAACTTTGCTAAATTACTGACAGCACCCCTCTTATTTTCAAAATTACAAAAACTTTCCCTAAAGTTATTATTTCATTACAAAAACCTCCCCTGAAGTTTTAATTTCATAACATCCATGCACAAAAACACCCCCCTCGGTGTACAGTGTACAGGGAGGTATTTTTCCTCATGGATGCAATGAGATGAAAAGATCAGGGGACGTTTTTGTAATGAAATGAAAACTTAAGGGGAGTTTTTTGTAATTTCAAAAATAAGAGGGGTGTTCTCACTAATTTGTTAATTTACAAGGGAGGTTTGAGTAATTATATATATATATATATATATATATATATATATATATATATATATATATATAAAATAGGGTTAATCACTGGAACCGCCTCTCCTATGACTTTGCATAATTACAAGAACCTCTTGTCTACCTTTTGGAATTACAAAACCCCTCCATCTGAAGTTGCAATGTTACAGGACACCCCCACTTAGTTTACATACATTGCATTGCACCCATCTACTGAGATTGTTTATTGCACTAAAATTAATTATGTAAACTCGAAGGGAAGGTCCTTGTAATTATGGAAAGTCCGACAGGAGCTCCCTGTAGTTAACTTTTATCTCTCTCTCTTTCTATATATATATATATTGAGAGAGTAAATGCAAATTCAAAATTCTTCATCCTCTTTTATATCATTAAAACTAGTATCATGATTTTAAGAATTTCATAAACTTAAATTTTGTTATAACAGTTAGAAGATTGATAGTCATGATAAAACAATTATGTTAAAGTTGGTATCACCTATAACATGGTACAAGGCTGTCGGTCTATCAGTTCAATATGATTTTACAGATGCCATTAATATATTTAAAAGTTTTCTTACCGTTACTGTATGAATTGCTCCTGAAATGATTGTGAGCAAAATGTTAGGAAATATGTTTACTATTTGGTTGAAATCAAGTTTGGATAAGATTATTCTGTCATTACTGTTTGATGTTTGTATGTATTTGTAAGTAGAAATTAATTTTATACACTTAATGTTTACATATGTAGTGATATTGCAAACTAGTTTGCTTAGATAAAAAGTTTAGATATTGTGGAAAATAACTTTCCAACACGAATTTTCAGCTCCGTGTATACTTGAGAACACACGTTCTTGATCAAATGGTACAAGCTGCTATCTCAAATGCTGGACCCAGGACCATCAAAAGGGTTGAACAAACATTGTCAGATCTCGGGGTTTGATTCTCCAAACTTTCACTATGTTTCTTCTGATTATAGACCACCCCTGTCTTTCATAATATTTCTTAACGTAGTTTCAGGTATTTTCTTTTTTGCATAGGATTGCTTTTCAAGTTATTTAGTATTAGTGTCCACACTTGATTTGGAGGGCTTACTAATAATTCAAATATTGAGTTACACTTATTCATGCTATTGATTCCCCTCCCTTTTGTTGTTCTCTTCCTTAGGTACATATAAAACCAAAAGTTCCAACCAAAGCAGTATGTGCAGAGCATCTTGAATTACGTAAAGAAATACTCACGCTATTCAACCTACAGAAGCAGGTTCACACCCAAAATTCTAATTTTCAGTCTTTTGCTATTGTTTTGTTGGCCATTTGTTTAGATAAGAGTGGTCCTCTCTGTACAATTTTCTTGCAAAAAAAATGCAATGCATACATCAGATCTGTTGTTTAACAGTCTGATCACTTACCTAGCAACATGGAGTTGGTCTTAGTTTTTTTTTGTTACCAGGATCATGATCTTGTTCTAGAGCCTGCTTTATTACTGCAATTAATTATTTTATGATTTACCTGGTATCAATCCCACATCCCCAAATTTATGATTGTTTATTAAACGGTATAAGTTTTGTGTATTTATACACCTCACTGGGAACATGCACTGGTTTTTGTTTATATATGGGTAATTGCATACTAATGTTATTGTTATTTGTGTATTGTCTGAGGTTTATGAAAGTGTGATAGTTTGGACGTGGTTCATGCGATGCATTGATAGATTAAGCCATGTTGCATTGTGTGGCAGGCGCTCTAGTTGTTCTCAGAGCATTTTAGACTTGGAACGAAAACATACCCTAATGTCCTTAATTTTGTGACAACTACCTGTGTCATGCCTTCGAGCATTGGTTGGTGGAGAATTTGGTGCGCCCAAGTAACTGTACTCTATCCCAGTGGAGTGAGCTCTGGGTGTCCTTATAGGAAGAGAGAAGAATAATTCGGTGGGTGAGGGTGGATTCGTTTTCTATATTGACCAATTCCATTTGGATCTTCGCCTGCCCCTCTGGCACGAAGTGAAGGAGGTACTTTCTGCTACAGTGTATGTTAAGGAGGACGACATCGTTGTTGACCCTCAAGATCAAAATGTCGCGATGATTTGAGCTTCTGGTTGCGTTCAGAGCGATGATGTCATATATCTATATATTTTTCTATTTTTTTCAGGTATTTCATGTATTTTTGTTTTAAATGATCTATGCATTGTACAACTGTCTTTGTCTCTGCCTATAAATAGGTGTCTATGTGTTTGATTTTAGGCTACCGCAAATTTTAGATAGATTTAGGGGTCTTGTGTTTGACCCATGGAGTCGATTACTTGGAATTTTAGGTGTCGAAGCCTAGGGTTTTGTTTGGCTCTGCGACACAAGTGCGGTGCATCGCCGATTTTCGGCGGTGGCAAAGTAGCTTTTTTGAAAAGCCCGATTTTCTCCACTTTTCCCACAGTGAGATACATTCCACGGTAGGTTTTTAGAAATCGATTTATGGGTTCCGCCTTTCACACAGATCGGCGCTTCCCGATACCCATGGTTGCCTCGCGTCAACGAAGCTTCTCTGTTTCTCCTCATCGCACGGAACACCATTACCGAATCCAGGAGCCCCTTTCGCCCGATTCGGCTGCACTTCTTCGTTCTCCTTTATCGTCGGGTTAGGTATGCGTAAACACTTTTGACATCTCCGTTTTCCCGTTTGTTTTTTATTTCATTTTTCTCCATGATTTTCTCCATCTCCATTTTCTTCCATTTCACCATCTTCTTTCTCCATGATGTTGTTCGGGGATTTCTGAATCTAATATGTAAATCTTTCCAAAAAAAATTTGATGTGTGTTTTGGATCTTCCTGTGTTTTCTTCCTTGATCTTCCTGTATCTTTTCTTACTGGATCTTCCTGTATGTTTTGAATGTTACTGAGCCGAATATATGATCTTCCAAAAATCTTGCCATCTTCTCTCCATGATATTCCTGTATGTTCTCAGTCAAGTGAATTTCTGCACCTGTTCGAAAATGGTTTTCTGCATAAATTGTTATGGATTTCTGCTGTTTTCATCCAAAAATTTTTGCATTATATTTTAGGAAAACTCAGATGTGAATGTTCTCAATTATGTGAATGTTCTGAATCTAATATGTGAATGTTCTCAATTATATTCAGAAAAAATCATGCATTATGTTGTGTTTGCTCGTAATTATTTGCCAATTGTTCTCAAATTTGTGTATTCAGAAAAACTAGATCTATCATTGGAATGTTTGATGTTATTAGCAATACATTATTGTTAGTGGGGTTTTTGATGATAAGTGTCTTGGATGTTAGTTGTCTAATTTATTTCATTTTCTTTTTTAAAGTATGTGCAATTATTAATGGGTAAACCTAAGGAGAGAGTAATTTCTGCCAATTGAGACCATCTCATTTCCTGTTTTACTGTTATTTGTGTATTCAAAAAATTTAGTTAGGTAATAGACCGACAACCCAAATTTGGTAGTGAAATTCAAAGAGCGAACCAGGTTGCTATATTATCATGCTCAGCTAAAAAACATCTTAGAACAATTAAAATGAGAGTGAAGTTATGGAGGGAACTGAAAAAAGAAGAGACAGGTTTGAGTTGGGACCCAATTAAAAGAACAATGTGTTTTTGATAAGTGGCGACAACAATGAATAGTTATTATTTTCCATCAAGTGTCTAGCTTAATTTGTGTTTTTGCTTATTATGACAACTAATATTGTCATTAATGCAGATGATTCCGACAACCAAAAAGTTTCGTTACACTGAAATTTCTCTTGAGTTAGAGCAGAAACTGGATAGGATGTTCAATCAAGTTGTTGCCTCAGAAGACAATGTTTGGATCCTGCTAATGGGTCTATGCCACCAATTTTTTCTGAGGAAGAATTTTTGTTCGGGGATGAAGATAATATTGTTGAGAATATTAACTCACCACAACATAGTTGCTATTACATTGGTTCTAGTGGAACAAAGGATAGTGTAATAAGTTTACTTATATCTTAAAAATCACGTAAAAGTATCATGTATGTATGGATGATCTAGTACAGTCCTCACGCTCTGTCGGGAGTAGTGTCTCGACACTTATTTTTCCTCCTAGTGTTTTTCTTCTGGATGAGACAATTGAATAGCTTGAAAAACATCACCAAATTTGTGGTGATATGGCGTTCTACGATTTCACTACTGCGTTTCTTTTACAACTGTTAATAGAGCCATCTTCTTAAATCTAACACGACATAGAAGGGTCACCTGGCTGACGAATCAGTACACTCAAAGCATTGGGAGCAAGCAATGCTTAGAATTTGTTATTGTATTGAACTTTGTTGTGTGTTACTGTCTGTTCATGTATTGGATGTTGCACTTTCTATTTGAACTTTTTTTACTTGTGTTTTGCTGGATTATGTTTTGATGCACTTTCAGTTTGAATGTCTTTTACTGTATATCAGTTCCAGCTTTCTTTCATACTGCGATATAATGCTGGAATGTGGATGTTTATATACTTTTTGGTTGTCAACATCGGTCATTATGTGCGTTATAACATAATGCTTGAATTGACATAGTCATTATGTGCGTTATTGCAATTTAATTTCTTCTACAGTATGTGCACTACATGAATATCTTACATTATATTGACATCAACACAAATAAAAGATGAATGGTTATGTGAACTACTTTCTAGTCACCTCGTGAGATTTTAAAATAAATTTTGTATGTCAAAGGAGATTTTTTTAGACTTGCTAAATTTATTAGATGTCGTAGGGAAGTATGTCGTAGGAATTGCGATCGACTTAGGTTTGGAAGTTGGAATATAGGTACTCTAAAGGGGAAAACGATGGAAGTAGTGAATATGATGTTTAGGAGAAGGATAAATATTTTATGCTTGCAAGAGACTAGATGGGTGGGTGAGAAAACTAAATTTTTAGATAATTCATGTTTTAAATTATGGTACACAGGAAAAAATAAAACAAGCAGTGGAGTAAGTATTATTGTGGATACTACTTGGTAGAATGAAGTTGTTGGGATAAGTAGAAAATGTGATAGAATCTTAGCTCTTAAATTGGTCATAGGAAATAAAACTATTAATGTGATCAGTGCTTACGCGCCACAAGTAGGATTAAGTAAAGCTATTAAAGTGCAATTTTGGGAAGAATTAGATGATTTAGTAAAAGAAATCTCACAAAAAGAGAAAATTTTCATAGGAGAAGACTTAAATGGTCATATAGGGAATGAAAATATAGATTACACAACCGTTCATGGAGGATATGGATATGGAGAAAGAAATGAAGAAGGTCAAAACATTTTAGAATTTGTCGTACCACATGAGCTAATTGTATCAAATACTCTTTTCATAAAGAGGGAAGAACATTTAATTATATTTAAAAGCGGACCAAATAAGTCACAAATTGATTATTTTAGAGCAATGTTATAAACACACCAATTATCGCTATTGACAGCCCATTTATATTGGCACACAAAATTTTTTTATTTTCACACCAATTCTTTATTGCCACACCGATTATTAGAATTGTTAATGACACACCAAAAAGTCAAACTTTTTTCTTTTTTATTAGATTTTTGACAGTCCAAAAATATATCCAATAGTACAAAAATATATCCAATAGTCCAAAAATACATCCAACATTAAAAAATTTAAGATCCCGAAAAATCGAGTTAACATGTCCGGTTGGCAAATCTCCACTAAAATGTTCTAGACCTGCATACATATTAAACCATTCCAAGTTAGCGAGATATAAAATAGAGTTTAACTAAGATTATTAGTAACACTATATAGCTTTGATTTAAAATCAGTTTTACGATAAATGCTTAACGACGTAGATCCAAGCCTTCCGTACCTACAAGAGACAATATTATGAAAAATTAAATTATAATAAAGCCGGTTTATTTGCTATGAATTAAAATATATAATCTTGCGTACCTTAAGGATTGGCCAAATTAACTATTTCATCATCTTCACCTTTATAACTAGAATCTCATTGGTTTGCAACAGCAGTGTGATATCTCGTCCACATGCTGATCACAGGCGGCATTGGATAATCCTTTTGCACTAATAACTGAATGAAGTGGTTGTTGTTGACAAAACCAATGTAAATAGTCTTCCTAGCCATTGGAGGGGCCGAATGTAGTGGAAAAAATGTGAATGACTGAAACTTTGAAAAATGTATAACTGCCACATTGTAACATGATGAAATGACCAGTCCCATGTCCGGCGTCGCCATCCATTTGTCGAGTGGTGCGGGAGTAGACGTGCAATCCAAAGATGCCAACAACTCGGTCAATCTCACATTCCCATATATATCGTTGTACAAGGACTGATTATTATTTATTTCTTCGGCTAGATCTTGCCGCACTTTAATCCAATTATCACCCATATCCAAGGCTTGGCTTACCACTCGGTAACCGCAATTCTCATCTCCTAGTACATTAATAGCATCAAGTAAATGACTAGTAATGTAAGTTGGCATGTCGGCCGCAATGCATTCAAGAAACCCTTTTTTAGTAGGATATCTCTTTGGAATAAATTTTCTAGGCTTGACCTTTGAGTTTTCTTTGGTCCCCAATACATGTTCAAATAGTAATAGCTCTCTTTTTGTTGACTTGTAATCGTTCTTAAATTTTTTTTTACTTCCTTGCGGCCTCCCTTTACTACGCAACGACATTAACGGCTCTTGTGTCTGAGTAGTGGTTGGCTCTAATATTTCCCGAAGTTTCCTTTTCATTTCATTTCTATGGAAATCATTAGTAGTGTTGTATTTTTTAAGGAAGCCATCCAAATCAACTTGTTTCACCTCCGCCGGATCCGTTTCCTCCTTTATATTTGTGTTATCAACTTCAGATGATTCCAGAGTTAATTGTCGTCAATGCTTGTGAATCATCCATAAGGGATATGCGGAAGATTGGTGCATGTATGACATTAATTCATGAGCACAAGGAAGGCTCATGTTGAAGCGCATCTTATGAGAACACTCTCCCGAGTCCAAAGCATTGTCACTCGTGACAAGTGATTCCTCTTTCTTCATTAATCCTAAGGCATGCACAAAAACATACCCAAGCAAGTTTGTATATAATGATCCTCTGAACCCTGTGTTTACCTGAATTGAACTTTGCCCAAAAGAGTGTATAATTTGTGTATGTTGCAGAACAAGCATTTGATGAAAGGTTTTTCATACCGAAGATAAACTACAAATAGATACTTCCAAAAAACACTTGAGCTGGCTATGACCACTCTCTACGCGGTTAGTTGTAGAGTTTTCAAAATGCAACAACTTATTTATCCATGCAGAGACAAAATACACCTTGTAAGGATCAACCCATGTAGTGACAACATATTTCAGAACATTCGGATAGGTTTCAGCATATTTTGCACACATATCATTTAAACGCATATTGAAATCATGGACAGAAGGTGAGTAAACAAGAGTTTGTCATTCAGTTAAAAAAGCTTCACATTCCTTGCCTTTCTTGAAATACTTCTTGCAATGAGCCAGTATATTCCTATTTATGTGAACTTGACATAATATAATTTTTGCCTGAGGAAATACCACCTTTATTGCGTTCATTAAAGCTATCTCTCTATTCACTATCAAAACATTTGGCAAGGTGGTTGCATCCAACATACTTTTAAAACACTCCAACGCCCACTTATAATTATTTTCTGTTTCATTAGATATGAAGGCAAAAGCGGCAAAAAATGATAAGTTGGTAGAAGTTTGTCCGACAATGGAAATCAACGGTAGCCTGTAGCGATTAGTCTTATACGTGCAATCCATTACAAAAACATCCGGAAACATATTACATAATCTGATAGATGTAGGGTGAGCAAAATATAAACTTTCCAAACTGCAAGTAGAGGGATTCACATGATTGTAGCTACTGTATTCTGCATCTCTAATACATTTGTAAAGAAATTGGATGGGGGTTCCACCATCTAGTTCTCTCTTTTGCAACTTAACCTTTTGATTGTAAATAGTTCTCATAATTGAAGCATTGTTGCTACTTCTATTTTTCAACGGTGAGAGGATTTTCCTAGGCTTCACACGGAGCCGTACATCTCTTCCACTATCCGTTCTTTTTCTTCAGTTAATCTAGCCGCATAGCTATGTGCCTCTAAATGAACAAATTGATGATTATGTTTTCCATTTTTAACATCAATTTTCCACTCATCACCACATGCATTTCTTTGACCAAGTAACAAAAATTGACACTCACATCTCTTCGAACTAGTCTTTCTTAGGTTTTTCTTAATATACCCCTTCCTTTGTTGATTATCACGAGAAAATCCGGATCTATCACAACCCATAAAAACCCTAGGCTTAGGTCTCCCATCTATTTTGTCTGCTCTTTGGATGGTGACAACGAAACCCAAGCCTTTGGCAACATCACGAACCCACTCAAGTAGGCTCTCTTTCGTAGGAAAAACCATATCAGTTACAAAATTCATTCCTACATCGATTTCTATGGAAATCGATGGCTCTTCAACTACATGGGGAACAATTTCCATCCTACAAAAATCACAAGTTCACAAAAAAAAACACTCAAAATCTCATGCATCCATTATCATTCAAAAGGAAACCATAACTATGAAAATAAAAAAAAATCATACACGATCACAAAATCCCTATATCGATTTTTCAAAAACAATACCTTCAATCATTCAAGATCTACATATATTCAACATCATTAACTAAGTTTTTCAAGGTATATGCATGAGAATTTAAGATTTGGAGGAGAGGGATGAAAAATTATACCTTAGGGTTTGGGGGTAGAGCCAAATAATCCCAAAATAACTTTCAACTACTCACAATAACAGCTTTAGATGGATAAAATCCTCATTACACCGCTGAGTTCGCTGCAAAAATGGGAGAAAAAAATGGATGGAGGGTTAGGGTTTGCTCTAGTGAGGAAGGAGGGCAGAAAAAACGGGGGATTCGGGACTTACATGAAAGGAAGGGAAGGATCCCGGTGTCGCCGGCGAAAAACCGCCCTCCGGCGGCCTGCTACACGGGCGGCGAAGTGGTGCGAAGGGGCGCCGCCTGTTTCGGTCGCTGGGAGTCGGGGTCGGGAATAAGCGGGAGGGAGAGAAGCAGGTGTGTGTTTAATGAGGGGGGGAATAGTTTTAGGTTTTATTTTGCTTTAAAATTGGTGTGGGGATAGCTGTTTTAGGTGTGCTTATAACATTGTTCTTATTTTATGACTCACAAAATGGATAAAATGATTTGGAGGGATTGCAAAGTCATATTAAGGGAAAGTTTGACAACACAACATAAGTTAGTGGTGTTAGATATATAAATTAAATATAATAAATTTAAGACAAGAATAAAAATATTGCAAAAAATTCGAGGGTGGAACTTAAAGATGGAGAAGCAGGTTGCTTTGAAGAAGACAGTTATGAAACAACTAGTTGATGACCCTTATGTTGATTCTAATACCTCATGAGAAGTTATGTCTTCACATTTAAGGATAAGTGGAAAAAACATACTTGGAGTATCAAAAGGCCGTGCGCCCCCAAATAGAGAATCTTGTTGGTGGAAAGAGAAAGTGCAAGACAAAATGAGGGCAAGAGGATCAACTATAAATCACTCTACGCTTGTTGGAATGATGAAAACATAGTCAGGTATAAAGTCGTCAAAAAAGAAGCTAAACAGACAATAAGTAAAGCAAGAAGACAAGTTTATGAATAATTTTATAAGCGACTAGATACTAAAGATGGAGAGCTTGATATATATAAAAATGCTCGAGCTAGAGAAAGAAAGATAAGAAATTAAAGTCAAGTAAAATGCATAAAGGATGAGACAGATACAGTTTTGACGGATGATGTGGATATTAAAGAGCAATGAAAAAGATACTTTTATCAACTCTATAATGAAATAAAGGACAATGAATTAAACTTTGAAGAGTTAAGTAAATCCGAGAAGTATAAGAACATAACATTTTATCGTAAAATTCAAGTATCAGAGGTAAAAGATGCTCTAAATAAGATGAACAATGAAAAGTCGGTTGGGCCAGACGATATATCCATCGAAATATGAAAATGTCTAGTAAATGAAGAAATTTTATGGCTTATATATTTTTTCAATAAAATACTAAAGTCAAATAAGATGTCAGACCAATGGAGAAAAAGTATCTTGGTACCTTTGTATAAGAATAAAAGAGATATACAAAATTGTGTTAATTATAGAGGAATTAAATTGATAAGTCATACCATGAAATTATAAGAACGCGTAATAGAAAGAAGATTAAGACGAGAGACTAACATCTCCGAGATTCAATTTGGATTCATGCCTGGGAGGTCAACCATGGAAGCTATACATCTCTTGAGGAGACTCATTGACAACTATTAAGAAAGCAAACAAGATTTGCATATGCTGTTTATTGATCTTGAGAAGGCTTACGATAGAGTTCCAAGAGAGATCTTATGAAGAGTCTTAGAAAAGAGGTGTAAATGTATCATATATTAACAAAATCAAAGATATGTATACAAATTCAGTGACAAAGGGTGAGGACATCTGGAGAATTAACGCAGGAATTCCCTATCACTGTTGGATTACATCAAGGTTCAGCTTTAAGCTCTTTTCTCTTTACCCCTATCTTAGATGAGCTTACCAGACATATCCAACTAGCAATACCTTGGTGTTTATTGTTTGCGGATGATATCGTTTTGGTTGATGAGATGCGCGATGATGTAAATTCAAACCTTGAATCTTGGCGAGATACTTTAGAAAAGAAGGGTTTTAGGTTGAGCAGGGCAAAGACAGAGTATATGGAGTTTAAATTTAACAATGCAAGAAGGATAGATGACGTCATTATCAAGTTGGGTGATCAAGATATTTCCCGTAGTGAGTGTTTTAAATATTTTGTATCGATAGTTCAAAAAGGCGGAGGTATTGATAAAGATGTGAGACATAGAATCAAAGCGGGTTGGTTGAAGTTGAGAGGAGCGTCTGGGATCTTATGTGATCGTAAAGTTTTATCGTACTGCAATTAGACTCGCGATGCTCTATGGTTCTGAGTGTTGGGTCGTGAATTGTGTGCATGAGCAAAAAATGGGAATTGCGGAGATGAGAATGCTTAGGTGGATGTCGGGACACACAAGATTAGATAAAATTAGGAATGAAAGTATCAGGGATAAGACAGGAGTAGCACCAATTGCACAGAAGATGCGAGAAGATCGTCTAAGATGGTTTGGACACGTACAAAGGAGACCATCAGAGTCATATGTTAGGCGCTGTGAGAGTCTAGTCATAAAGAAAGACATAGTCTTGGGTATTAGTGAGATTATGTTAGATCCATATAACCGCGAGGGAGTGTTGTTGGGGTAGACCGGGAAGAGTGTTGAAAGTAGTGAATAATAAAGATTTGAAATGAAACTATAAAGAAAGACATGATGTACTCACACCCGGAAGGCTGGGTATTAGTGAGATTATGACAAAAGATAGGACACAATGCCAACAAAAGATCCATATAACCGACCAACTATAGTGGGAGCTCGGCGGCCTAAAGGCTTGAGTGTTGTTGTTGTTAGCTCGGCGGCCTGGGGTGATCTCGTGACTTAGCTCGGCGGCCTGGGGTAGCTCGGCGGCCTGGGCGGTACGCTAACGGAAGAGTGTTGAAAGTATGTCTTGTTTGGGGTGAATGTACATACAGTAATTAGAAGAAAGATAAATAGTTTGTCTGCAGGATACTAGGGTTTTATTTGGCTCAGCTGCAGCGACTGGAGAAGCAGTATTGAGATGTAGTGGTGGAATAATCAGATTTTTGCAGAATAGTGGTAGAATCTATGAAACTGTTTAGAAGAAAAGCTTTTGCATTGTTGTTTCAAACAAAGAAGGTATTTGGCAAAACAACGGTGCGGTGTGCAGTCCATTTTTTTAATTTAAAGAAAACAACACTAACATAAAGTAAACAAGTTAATTTATTTTAAATGCCCCAAATTTATATTTAAAAAATAAAAGACACTTTTCATAAGGTTTTTAAAAAAATGATAAACTTGTTCACTCTTGCTCATGAAACATATCTCTCAATGATCGATCGTTAACTGCATTGTAAGAATAAATATAGTTATTGAATTAAATATTTATGTTTACAATTTTAAACGTCATAATGTAATATACCTTTGATATTCCTTGAGTTAATCTGCAATGTAGTCCCTGTTATTGCCCATTTTAGTAACTACCATTCCTTCAAATGTACTTGGTGCACTTTTCGGATTTGGATCAATAACTCTTGGACAATTGTTTGGTAGATACTCGTATGCCTCTGGATGGACAAAGCTTTCTTTTTAATCACATACATCAAACTCCGGGTCCGATCGTGGTGGATGTCTTCTAATATAGTTATGGACTACGAAGCACGGATACGCCAAAAATAGAGCTGTACCCGTACCGGGTACGTTTCCGGTACGGATACGCGTACCGAACGGCGCGATTCGCTGTTTATTATCCCGTCTCCCGCGTCGCAGGCTGCTCCCGTCTCCCGCGTCGCAGCTGCTCCCGTCTCCCGCGTCGCAGGCTGCTCCCGTCTCCCGCGTCGCAGCTGCTCCCGTCTCCCGCGTCGCAGCTGCTCCCGTCTCCCGTGATTCGCTGTTTCTTCTTCTTCTTCTTCTTCTTCTTCTTCTTCTTCAGGACTCGACTGAAATGTCCAGGATTCAGTCCAGAAACCTGGACATTCCAGTCCAGGATCCTGGACTGGAATGTCCAGGTTTCTGGACTGAATCCTGGACATTTCAGTCCAGGATTTAGTCCTGGACATTTCAGTCCAGGATTTAGTCCTGGACATTTCAGTCCAGGATGAGGGCCTTAGGAGTTCATGGACTGATCAGTCCAGATTTCCTGCACTGAATCAGTCCACATTAATCTGCATTTGTGATATATAAATATATAATTATTATATTTGCCGTACCGCCGTACCGGATACGTATCGTACCCGGTACCCGTACCCGTACCGGTGCTTCCTAGGTTATGGAGCAACATTGTAACCACCACAATGACACATTGTTTTGAGAAATCAAACTGGGCTATTTTCTAAGTATGTCCTTTTTTTTTCTTTCATACACCAAAGCTCCTTTCGATTACACTACGTAGAGAAGAGTTTACTTTATTAAATATCTCACGCCGTCATTCTATTAGGTGATTCCCCAAGCAAAGTCTGACATGTGATATCTAGTTTGCAGAACTGGTTTCAAGAACCCCTTTTTCAGTTGATAACCAACATCCACAAGATAATATTTAACTTCGATATTGAAAGAGATTATCTAGTAACAGTTATGATATTCATTTAAATTAATATAGTGAATAAAATAACATTTGTATAACCTCATGTGTGTACCTTCTGGTGGAAATGGAAATTTACTTATCGGATCCCTTACTGCACGATGATATATGTGGGTGTCATGTGCGGAACCCTCCCAACCAGGAACAACATATGCAGAACACATATTGAAGTCGCAAACCGCCATTACATTTTGAGTCGGGCTACCTTAACGACCAATGTAAAGCACTTGATTTCCAACAGGTTTACGTGCATCAACATGTGTACCATCAATTGCTTCAATACAATCCTTAAAATGACATATCTTTCATTATTTCATATTTGTGAAGGAATAACGCAAAACTGAGGATCAGTAGGATCAATGTTGTGCATTGATAGATTAGTCGGAGCACGAAGACGGATCATAAACAATCGACTTATAGTCTCTGTAGAATGCTAGATTCTTTCACCTGCTTTTCTAAATGTTTCATTATGGCCCAAACTATAAATTGTTATTGCCAAAACATCACTAGCTTGGGTTCTCTATATTCCTTTTAAACTGTGATGTTGTTATAACAATGCTAGCAAATCAAAGAAAATCACCTTAGTCATTCGAACCATGTTATGAAACCTTTCAGGCTTTCCGAAAAATAGTTCACGGAGTCATTTATGCCTGGTTTGAGATGTTATCTTGCAAGGTGTTTTATCACAAAACAAATAGACATAATCATTGATGACGTATACACTAGATGCTACGAGTTTCACAAAATGAGCACATTCTTGTTGACAAGTTGCACAATAGTTTCACAGTAGTTCTTTATCATCATCATTGTTAACATCATCAGCATCATTCTCAGTTGACATTGTAGCGGCCTAAATATGTGAAACAACAATCATTACGAAGATGCAACATATATTATTAGTGCGAAGATCTAAGCAATAACAAATATAAATCTTGCAAAAACTAAGCATCCAAAACAGATAAGTTGCTATGCATCGAAATCATACAACTCATCATTATTCTCAGTTGACATTATATCGGCCTAAACATGTGAAACAACAATCAATACGAAGATGCAACATATATCATTAGTGTGAAGATCTAAGAATATATATCACGAAGATGCAACATTATATCGTCCTAAACATGTGAAACAACAATCAATACGAAGATGCAACATATATCATTAGTGTGAAGATCTAAGAAATAATACATATAAAATTCGCAAAGACTAAGCCTGCAAAACATATAAGTTGCTAGGCATGGAAAACATACAAGTCTTAAATTGAAATACGTAGACAAAAAGACATTATATAAGTGAATTCATGTAGCGGGTCTTCAGCCATTCCACCCTCCTATCTTCTAGGATACTCAAGAAGATCACGTGATTTATTGGAGTTTGGAAATGAACCCTCGCAAAATGGTACAACTATCGGTCCTCGAAGATTTCAAGATACTTCCCAAGTACTTGAATTACCTCTTGCAGTAAATATATACTAGGCCGAACAACTGGTGTTGTAACACGCTGTATAATAGTTTCTGAGGAGGAAAATAATTCTCAACATGTGCTAACATAACTTGCTTTGTTCCTACTTCCTCCCTCTTCCCCTTTCGTTTTCTTTTTGAGGCTATTCTACTTTGTGAACTTTGCCCAGGTGCAGCTGAGTCAATATCATCACTTGAAAATGCATGTGTTATTGTTTTCATTGACATGGTCTTTACGATCATCAGATCTGTTTTTAAGCTGTGAGAAAAGAGAAGGCAACTTTCCAAAAGAAGGCATCCATACATTTTTTTTGCAGCAACGACTAAACTAAACATTTTTTCTAATCTTTCTTCAAGCTCCAAAGGTATTCCAACATAACTGAATTTTCTTGCATTCGGGATCATCTATAAAATGAAAAACTCAATAAAAATTATTGTGCATTCTAACCAATCATCTATATGTTTCAAGAGCAATAAAAATAAAAATACATTCTAACCTCGATCCTTTCTTTTCACCAATCATCAGAAGCGTCTATTGCCTATTTAGTATGGTTCCATCCAAGACCGTTCTCACCTCTTTTGAGTTCGCGCCATAATTTTCAATCCCGCTTCAATTAATCTCATTTGTTTTTTATCTGTGCACGACTGTAGCCCGAATCTGTGCGCTCCTTGAAATTTTTCATCAAATTTCCCCAACCTTGCCTATTGAAATAAGTGTTAGGTCTATTCCCTAATTCTATTTATTAGATACAAAGATCGCAAAATATGAGAACATGCGATGTCTCCTAATTTGCAGAAATTCCACCATCTTTTAATTTGACTCACTCACTCATGCCTTTATCCCACTATAGTGGGGTCGGCTATGTGGATCCTTTGTCGTCATTGTGCCCTATCTTTTGTCATAATTTCACTAATGCCTAAGTACATCATGTTTATAGGAAAAAATAAAATCAATGCAAAAGCTACAATTCACAAGTCATCACTAAAATGAGCTAAAAGTTCACAAGCACAATACAACTACACAAGCAAACAACAGTAGATGTGAAACAAGGAAGATAAGCGAGTGATTTTTGAACTTGAAACAATAATTCTGAAATAATTATTGTGAAACAACTGCATACTTAGATTTGAAACAATATACCTTGCTTCGCACTTGATACTGAAATAAGAAGGGGTTGTCACCTAAGAAGGGTAAGGACAACAAAGAATGCTCTATAGTGAATGCTCTTTCCTGACAAAGCGTTGATGAAACAATATAAGGGGAGAGCAGAAATCTGGAATGAAACAACAATGAATGAAACTACTGTGAAGTATGAGAGGAGAGCAGAAATCTGGAACAAAAATATGAGGGGAGAGCAGAAATTTGGGAAAAAAACAACTCTCGCAAGAGGAGGATGGCGGGGAGGGCAAAAC
This sequence comes from Platanthera guangdongensis, assembly GCA_039583875.1. NCBI lineage: Eukaryota > Viridiplantae > Streptophyta > Magnoliopsida > Asparagales > Orchidaceae > Platanthera > Platanthera guangdongensis. The sequence continues at coordinate 62,676,665 of CM077165.1, forward strand.
TTAGTGATAAAAAAATCAAGCAAACAATTGTTGCCAGAGGATAATGGGAGGGAGAGCAGGAACAAAAAAATTTTTGATCTCAGTTTTTTTGAAAGAAAACGGGAAGAATAAGAAATCGGGTAGATTAGATATCGGGAGGAAATGTTCGATCTATAACTGTAGTGTAGAAGGCTCGCCGACATGTAAAGAGCGGCTCGTCGCCGGAGAAGGAGGGTTGCGGGATCGTGCGGGGGTTTTTGTCGCGGAATGTTTCTCTAAGGCTGAAAGTGTGAACAGTTGTGTACAAAACCTCAGAGTGTTCTCTAGAGCGGGGTGAATAGAGAATTAAAATGTTTTTGCTTAAGTTAACTAATCACCTTCAGATTTGCATCAATAATCTTAGCCACCATAAAATAAATAAATGCATAAATCAAAGTGCATAAAGTAAAGTATGGACAACACAGAAATGACACAACACAAAATACACAAAACTATAGTGGTCCCCTAAAATCTGGGTGCATCAACTCCTTTAACACCTTGGTAGGAATACACTATCCCAATACTTGAGTCTTTTGCTAAGGAGACTCATAACCAACAAACTAGATCTTTTGGTAAAAAGATCTTGAACTAACAACTAGATCTTTTTGTAAGGAGATCTTGAGCCAATTACTGAGGCTCCATTTGGTTCGGCGGTGGCGGGTCGATCCGGCGGGTGGAAACGGAGTGTTCGAATCAGAGGGGGGAGGTGGCTGCTCCAAACGGAGCTTTTTGGGGCATTTCTCAAGGAGTCCGGGTGGAAACGGAGCAAACGCCGTCGGAGATTCATTTGTTTACCCTCCTTCCGGCGGCGTTTGCCCAAAACGGAGCAACGAAACGCCCAAATAAATAGAGTCTGAGTCTTTTTATAAGGAGACTCTTAGAACCAAGGATTGAATCCTTTGAAGAGAGATTCTTAAAACTCTTTACTAAAAATACAAGAAGAGTAAGAATGAGTCTTTTAAGAGGAGTTCTCTTTCAGAAAGAGTCTAAGGACTGTTGTTACTAAGTGTATTGGATCCTCTATAGATAATGAATCATGTCTTGAAGTTGCAAGGATTTTAAGCTTATTGATCCAGAAGTATTCTCTGATTTTCTCTTCAGATATTTGTTATAACTGAAGAAAGAAGAAGAAACTGATGTCGGATTTCTGAGAATATTGTTTGTCTTGCTGCTCTATTTTCTATATCTTCTTATCAACAATCTGAGTTTATCATTCCTTGAACAAATTTGAATTCCTCATTATCTTGAAAAATATCTTCAGTAGGAATGATATAATTTTCTTCCAAATCTGTCTTAATGAATTTTGACTTATTTTTCAAATTTCTTTCCATACAATCTCTTCTGAAATTTGTGGAGAATCCTTTCCTTAAACCTCTCTTCCAGCATCTCAAATCATTTGAAAGAATTCCATAACAAACATTCGGAGATAAGCCTGGACAGATCTTCTATTATTTCCATATTGAGTTCTATTCGACGCTACGTCGACTTCTAATAGAAAGATCGTCGAGATCTGCCTTAAGAATGAAGCTCTGTCGATTTAACTATATAATCGACTTTACGTCGATATCACATCGACGCATGGGTCATCTTCTGCCTTAGAGTAACGTCGACTCAACTTTTGTTATAGCTCTGACTTCTAGTCAGAGTGACGTCAACTTCCAGTCGGTGTTGCGTCGACTTCTAGTCGACACACATAGACTTTGCTTGATTTTCTTCTTCTATTCAGTGGCATACCTTATGCTCTTGACTCAACTGACTTTCTAGGATATTTATGACCATATTATCATCTCTATACAATATGGGTAATAGACCTAGGTTGTAAAATCACTTATAATTTAATTTGTTAAGTTAAATCAGAGGGTTTTCCTAACAATCTCCCCCTAGTTTTTTAACAAATTTTACAAATCTTTAATGAGACTTTACAAAATGAAACAAGAAAGAAAATGAATGATTTTTACAACATTGATAAATAGAAGAAAAGACACAAGCATGAACAGACAACTGAAAATTTATATCTTCAGAATAAAGATTATAATTTATAATCTCGGAAGAGAAGTATGAAGATTTAAACACCATGTAACTCTTGAGTGTTTCAGAATATTGAGGCTTGTTCAGCAGTATACCTTCTAGAAGATTAAACTATGTATTTTTCAAAGAAGATAATTTTTTTCCGGTGAACTGAATTTGGACATTTCTTTTAGGTGTTGGTAGTGGTTGCTCCTCATTTGCCTTCTCCAGAGGCTCCTCCTGAACCTGCACAGCATTTGCTACAACATCTTTTTCAATTTCTTCAGCTCACTATACAACCTCTCTTGCAATCATTAGTATATCATTTCGATCATTCTCCCCTGTCTTGATGACCCCCTTTCTGCTCCCCTTTCTCGGAATTCAAAACATCCTCAGCCATATCATGCTCAACTAAGGGTATATCAACATACCGATCCACTACATCATCAGCATTTAATTGAGCTGACCCTTCATTACGCTGAACTTCCCCAAACATTTCCCTCTTTGGAACCTCATGAGCCAATGAGGTTAAGGAAGATCTGGAAACAAAGGAGGAAGTCAGCTTTTCTTGCACTCTCTTCATAGATGCAATGACCCCATCAATCTGAGTTTGCATATTTCCAAATGATGTTTGGGATTTTATGGCATGCTAAGCCATGAGTGTTGTAAGTGACGGAGTAACCTGTTGTATTGCTTGGAGGATGATGATATTAACATTTAAGGCAAGAGTTGTTGGTAGATTTGTGATTTGTTGTATCACTGGAGTAGATTCCTCGGTAGACACGGACTCTAGATGGATTGATGCTGATGGTACATTTGGTAAAGAGGTATTTGCTGGAGGTGTGAAAGTTGTGTCCTCTTGTTATACTGATGTGTGCTGGGCAGGAGGTTGGTTACTCATACCTTGATCAGCTCCTGTAGTTAGATCAGCTTCTGGAGATGGAGGAGTTGATCCCTTTTGAGACCCAGGTGTGATGATCTGCCTAGTCCACTTTGAGAATAAAGCAATGGAGTCTTTTTCTGGAGGAATATTCACTCCTTTTGATACAAAAGTCAGGATAATGATGTTTGAGAATCTGACTTATAAAGGTCATATATACGGTCTCCTTCATACTTATGACCTATCAGTTGTAGAATACATTTCCCCCAGTCAATCCTTTACCCAAAACCAGTACTCCCATCAGATGTAGTTGTGCTTTAGGAATTACATCATGAGTAGAAATTTTGCACATCAATACCTTGCCCACAATGTCTACTAGAAATTTCTATTCTTCAGAAAAATTCTTCTTCAGTCGGATTGGTTTATCCTTGGAGAAGTTCATCAATTTCAGCACTTCCTTTATTTCTTTGTCCATGAGCTCTGCTTCACCTTCTCCAGAAGGAAGCTCAAAAGTCGCCTGCATGATGTCAGAGGTTATCTTAATGTCTTCTCCAGCAATCTGCCCTGTCATCGATCCCTCTTTATCAATTGTAACAGTGTTCATAAACTCAGTGAGTTTTGTTGCATATAGTAAGCATCTTGTTGTGATTTGTTTATTCATCCCAGAATTGGTGAATAGTTGTAGAATGCCTTTGAAGGCATCAACTACAACAACAAACGATTCCAAGTCAACACTAAAACCTGAGTTTGTCTTTGTAGCCATTGAGGTACCTGCAAAAATACTGGAAAAACAGGAGAGAGAGCAAGAAAGTAGAGAGTGAGGAAGATGAAAAGTTTTGAAGATATTATTTCGTTAAAAACAAAAGTCTGGTAGAAGTAGATGCGACGTCGAGATTTAGGGCACAAAGTCACACACTTTAGGTAAATTTTTCCGTACGCGCTTAATGAGTCGACGTTACGTCGATTAGAACTCAACGTAGTTTCAAGCATACTATATCAGACTTGTTGATGCATGCTTTGATTTATATCAACGTTACGTCGAATAAGTTCAAGCTCTTCATAATTGCCAGCTCTGGACGTTGCATCGAATAAAAGTTGATGTTTCGTCGACTTGTGTTCAACGTTACGTCGAGTATAGACTTAAAATTGTAAATCTTATGTTGTTTTTCCCCGCAATTCATTATTGTGAAAAATTCATTCTATGCTTATTATAATATTTTTTTTATTGTGCACCATCAAGCATACTTAATGCATTGATGAAATGTTTGTGCTTTATTTTATCAAGGGACTTTGCGAAAATGTCCGTCGTTTGATCTTCAATGGACACATATTCAAGGGAAATTTTCTCCTTTTTCCACATTGTCCCTAAGAAAGTGATGTCTGTTTTTTGTGTGCATTGTTCTGCTATAAAGTGTCGGATTTGATGCAATTGAGATTGCACTTGAGCTATCACAAAAAATTATGGTGTTTGTGAAATTCAAAATATAATCAAGCAATTGATTCTGCATCCACAATATCTATGAACAATTTCCATCAGCTATATATTCAACCTCAACTGTGGAAGTAAAGACTGAGATTTGCTTTTTGCTAAACCAAGAGATCACTTTAGCACACAAGAATTGACAAGTTCATGAAGTGCTTTTTTTATACAGTCTGCATCCAACATAATCTGCATCTGAATATTCATATAACTCAAATTTAGATTCTATTGGATACTATAAGTCAAGTTCAGGTGTACCCTTAAGACATCTTAAAAAAATTTTACATAACTCAAGTGTGATTTATTGCGGTTTACCTGGAATCTAACACACACATACATATGGCAAATATTATGTTTGGCCTGCTGGTTGTAAGGTAGAGAAAAGAGTCAATGATTGCTCTATAAATTTTTTGGTCAATAGATTGACCCGATTCATCTTTATCAATTACAACATTGGTAGTCATGACGGTTTTCATGGTGAAGGCATTTTTCTTCCCAAACATTTTGATTTGTTCTTTTGTATATTTAAATTGGGATATGAAGATGCCATCATTAGTTTATTTCACATGGAGGCCAAGGAAAAAATGAAAACTCCCTCATGCTACTCATTTCAAACCTAGATTGCATTAGATCAACAAACTTTATGCAAAGCCTTGAGTCTGTTGAGCCAAAAATAATATCATCCACATAAATTTCAACTATAGTAATTGTTGTTTATATGTTTTAGTGATTAGTGTTTTATTCACCTTTCCTCTTTCAAACGAGTATTCTATGACGAAAGCGAATAAGGTCTTATGTCAAGCTCTTGGAGTTTACTTTAGACCATATAGTGTTTTATTTAATTTGAAAACATTTGAAGGAAAAGATGGATTGATAAAATCTGGAGGTTGCTCAACATAGACCTCTTCTTGGAGAGTGTCATTGACGAAAACACTCTTGACATGCATCTGCTATACTTTAATCTTCTTATATGTTGCATAGACAAGAAATAACCTGATTGCCTCTAGTCTGGCAACTAGTGCAAATGTTTGATTGTAGTATATCCTTCCTCTTGCCTATAATCTTAAGCAACTAGTTTGACCTTGTTCCTGCCTATCACTCCATTGGAATGCAACTTATTTTTATATACCCATTTTAATCCAATGACTCTAGATCTTGTTTATGTCAAATTGAGTTAGCTCTTCCTGCATTGCAACAATATAGTGAGGATCATTGTCTGCTTCCTCAAACTTCTTGGATTCATATTGGGAAAAAAAACATTGCAATATAGTCTCAGTTAATAATTGGTTTTTGGTTCTTACTCCAAGATATACCTCTCCTATCACTTGGGATTGGGGGTGATCCCTGAGAATTGTCCTCTCAGGATCTATTCTGGCTTCAGCAAGTGTATGTGTGATCTCTTCATGTGCTTCTTCTTCTTTTGGATCATCTTCACCTGCATTCTCAAGTTCAACAATCTGCTCTTGGGTTTGACCAGGGACTGGAGCTAAACCGGTATTTATTTCAGCAGGTACTTTATCATCAGAGTGAGCTTTTGGACTGTCCAGCTAATGATAGTGCTCTTTAGATGATTCCTCTTCATTTTCCTTAATGCTCAATTGATCCAACTCAGTAACTAGGGGATCTTCTTCTTGCACAATGTTTATAGTGGAAGTTTTCTCCCCCTTGGAAAGTACTAGTCTCAATAAACACAACATGCATTGACTGTTTTATCTTGAGAGTGCTTTTATTGTAGCACATATTAGCCTTGCTTCCATTATATGAGGTTATGAAAGTATTATCCCGCTTTTCATGATATCTCTTGGAATGAAAGTGTGGTAGTCTATTCAACCAACAACTTCCAGCATCATGATCATATCTAAAACAATTATTGCATTTATGTTTAAGAAGATACAAATCAGTGATCATTGTGGTTTTAAAAATGTTAAGATTACTCACTGGGAAGTTGCTTCAATTAGAATTCGATGCAGCTTTTTGACTGCATTGATATGAAGTCGATGCATATGTGAGGTTGTGTTGATACGTGGTCGATGCAGATCCATGCCTGCGTTGAGTAGAACTCGACGCATCTGTCGAGTTGCTTCAATATGAAGTCGACGCATACCTATGTAGCACGAGGACAGAAACTAAATACGGGATACGATACGAAACGGATACAAGAAACGTGATTTAAAAAAAATAAGGATATGAGAAATGTTTTTAATTATTTTTTATTATTTTAATATAAGTATTAATTAATATAAGAATAAGAAAACTAACAAACTATTTGTACATATCTTGAATTGTAATGAAAAAAATTTAATAAGACTATAACATGGTAGCAGAACCACGATACCTCTGTTAGGATACGATTGGAGCTGGCAAGTCCAACAAGAATTAAGCTAATGAGAACCTGGTGATGCCCTGGATGCCGGAGCAGATGAAAATCAATTAGTCCTAGATAGAAAACAAATATGAAGAAGAAGAAGAATAGGAAGAGGAATAAGAAGTGGAAGAACAAAAAGAAGAAGTGGAGTAAGAAGAGGAGAAAGAAATAGAAGAAAAGGAAGAAGAAGAAGAAGAAGAGGAAGAAGAAGAAAAAGAAGAAGAGGAAGAAGAAGAAAAGGAGGCGGAGGAGGTGGAAGAGGAGGAGGAAGAAGAGGAGGAAGACGAAAAAGAAGAGGAAGAAGAAAAAGAAGAGGGGCGGAAAAAGAAGAAGAGGAAGAAAAATAAGAGGAGGCGGAAGAGGAAGAAGAAGACGAGAGGGATAGCTTACCACAGGCGACGACAGAGTCTCCTCGAGCGGGAAAGCAGCGGCGTGATGTGGGAGAAAGCCTGGGGCGTGATACGGGAGAAAGCATTGGGCGTGTGGAGTAAATGAAACCTAAACCTAAACCGTGAATTAGAGGAAGAGGCGGGGACTCTTTCCACGGGAATCGCATTTCCTATTGCAGGATACGCGTTTTTGATTTTATTTTATTTTTATTTTAAAAAAAACGTTTCCTAGAGTTTCGAAAACGCGTTTCCGAGCGTTTCCGGACGTTTCCCGTATCTGATACGTGTTCGAGCCGATACGCATATCACCTTTAAGTATTCGTGCTTCGTAGACGCATACTCCCAATTTACTGAATTTTTGTATTTTAAGTCTTTATTTTCTATGAGTTTCTTCCCTAAAATACTCTTATTATTAGATGAGCTGACCCTATTGAAAACAATGATCTTTTTAGGGTCACTTCTATAATAATTATGGGTCGTATTTCTTTGGATTTAACAATGGTTATTTGATTTTTCCATGCAAGTGTGCTGGATATTTTTCCTAAGTTGGTTGGCTCAGCACCCAATCCTAGATGATTGAATCTCATAGTGAGATTCTCAGATGTCTCTGAGTTTTTGACTTCTACCATTTAAGGTGTCTTCAAAGGCTTTTGCTTTTGCTAGTTTATCTTTTAAAGTTTATTTTCTCCAGTCAATTCATTCATTTATTTTTCTAATCTACCAGTTCAACTCTAAGTTCATAATTTACATAATATTGTTTTTTATTTATTAATTTTTTAATTCTTTTCTGAGTGATTTTATTTGTTTCTTAGATTCTAGTTTATCTTTACAAAAATCCTAACGCATTCTCTCAAATCATTTGAAGAAAAATTAATGTCATCAAAGCACAATTTCTGATCTTGTTCATCTTCTAAGTAAGCTTCCAAAGGCATCATGCATGCTTCTTCAGTAGCAGCTTCATCTTCACTCTCCGATGAAGAGCTTGACTCTGAGCCCGAGTCACTCCAGGTTTCTGCAATGAAACCTTTCTTTTTTCTTTTGTCCCTCTTCCTGAAGGACTGTTTCTTGAGATCCTTCTTGCCGGATTTGTCCTTTTTATCTTCAGGATTGTCAGGAGCAATATGACCCGGCTTCCTGCAGGCAAATCAGATGATCTCCTTGTTGGGGTCTTGTCAAACTTTGGCTTGTTGGAGCTTGTGTCCCTTCTTCTGGAGTCTTCAGTCTTGATCTACCTTCTGAACCTTTTGACCAGGAGATTAAACATCTCCTCTTTAGAAGTTGAATGCTCTCCATCAACTGCCTTCAGAGAAATGGACTTATCTTTAGGGATAAAGATTTTGTCCTTTACTTCAGACTCAGTCCTACTTTTCAGAAGAAGTTCATAGGACTTGAGTTTGCCTAACAGGGCATCTGTTGTGATCTTCCCATGACATTTATACTCTCTCATATCCCAGATCCTTGAGTCACATGTGCTTGGGAATCACCTGAGAAGCTTGTCATTGATCTCTGTGAGTGAGATCTCCTTGTTCAGTCCCTTAAGCTCACTCACAATAATGTTGAACCTCTCATACATTTCAGCAATTGTTTCTTCAATTTTCTTCTGAAAATTCTCATATTAGGATATGAGAAGGGACCTCTTGTCCTTTTTTTCATCAGAACGACCATCTACGATCCTGGATAAGGACTCCCAAATCTCTTTAGCAAATTGACAGTCAGCTATCTTCTGGAAGATTTCATCAGACATTGTGGACACTAGAATATTCATTACTTTGACATCTCAGTCATTCACCGTCTTTTCTTCTTCTTTCCATTAAGCCCTGGGAACAAGTTCTGCTGTTGTGTTCCCACTGTCATTCTTTTTGTAAGGCATAAGTGGTCCTGTAAAAATAGAACCAAAGATACCGTTTATGGAGGATTTGGGTATGGAGAAAAAAATGAAGAAGGAATAATTATTTTAATTTTTGTGTTAGAATTTGTGATATTGGCGGACTGGCGGTTTAAGATTAACAGTCTGGCAGTTTGGCGGACTGACGGTCTGACAGCTTGAACTTGGTGGTCTAGCAGTTTGGCAGACTGGTCTGGGAGGTCTGGTTCTGAAGACTTGGCAGTCTGCATATAGCGGTCTATATAGACGACCTTGGCAAACTGATTCTGGCAGTGTGGCAGTCTACATCTGGCGGTCTTGTCGGGCAATCTAGCTGGCCTGAAGATCATTGAGTCCGCCTCCTTGATAGGACAAGGCCTATTCTATCCGTTGTTGCGAGTTGATGATCAGGAAGTTGTAGCCGCTGCGGATAGAGGACGTGTGTTGGTCTAACTGCTGTTGAGGTTTGACAGTCAGGTGGCTGGAGCTACTGAAGTCTGGCGGATATAGACGACTGACCGCTTAAGGAGCTTCAGGTGGTCAGCAACAGTATGAAGAGTAAAGACCGGCAGGTTCTTGATATGTGGCGGATAGTTTGTCTAACCGACTCAGTTCTTGCGGTCTGAAAATGTCTATCCGCCTACTCCGCATGTTGTAATTTAGTCTCACATTGTCTGTTGTATTCTCTTTATCTTCTCTCCCCTATAAATTGGGGGTCATTCACATGTAAATTAATTTTTTGGTAAATGATAAACCTGTTATTTAGATTTTCTCACATGATCTCAGAGGAAACCCGATCCTTGCAGACTACGGTTTTCTAACCGCCCGCTTAGCTCTTTTGCGGATACTGCGGACTCTGGTTTTCTAATCGCCTGTGGAGTTCTTTGCTCTTTTTTTCATCCGCTTCTGCGGATTCCGTCTTGCCGCGTGGTTTCCTTATATGTCCGTCTTCTTTATGGCAGATACAGATTGCTCTACTTCCGCTTTAACCACAACATCTCCTCAAACCGCACCTGTTGTTTCCACTGCTTCCGGCAGTCTTTGAACTGCTTCCAAGCTAACTGTCCCAAATTATCCAGATTGGAGTGTTTCGTTTGTGTTCTTGCTGAGGTCTCAACGCAAACGCTATCATCTCGCTGATGACCCTCCCGTTCGAGGGTCTGCTGCCTTTGATGACTGGGATGTCAGTGATGCTTTGGTCAGGGAATGACTCGCTAATAGTCTCTCTGATGAGTGTCTACCTATCATTTGCCATAATGAGACAGTTAAAGCTGCTTGGACTCATCTTGCTGCTCTGTACTCTAAGGGCGCTCAAATTTCACGCATATACACATTATATGCTGATCCATTTGCCAGTCCCACTTCAACTCCTGCTGCTTACTAGGAGGTGCAAGCTCTTGGAGTTAAAATTCTACAATATCGCTCATTCTCCGCTAATTTTGTTGAACAACACAAACACTTACAGGAACTTCTGATCGTGTGTTATCTTGTTCGTCTTCCAGAGTCTTATGACATGATAAGACAACAAATTTTTGGCGAAGCTGGCTCTCCTACCCTTGATGCAATTGTTGCTCGTATTGTTGTTGTTACCACTCTTCTTCAGTGCCCTCCGCGTGCCTCCCCACCCCATCTCGACATCTTTGCTTATCTGGTTCGTTCTCACAATTCTAGTGGTCGTGGGGGTCACTCTGGTGGGTTGGGTCTGTCTTGCCCTCTCTGCTTCCATTGTGGCAAAACAGGACATCTTGTTGATCGTTGCTGGGCTAAGTATCCTCACCTTTGCTCGTCTGTGGGTGACAACACAAGAAAGCCCACGTCCTGTCTCTTCTTCGGGAAGTGCTAATGTCGTCACTCAGGGTAAGTGGCTTATTAATTTGGGAACCACTAACCACATGACAGACAATCCCCATTTATTCTCTTATTTGGACAAGCATAACTGGTCTCCTCCGGTTTTTGTGGCGGATGATACTCTGTCTCTAGTGTGCGGGACTGGTATTGTCCATGTCACTTCGACTCTGCGGCTTGAGAATATACTCTATGTCCTATCCTTTCCGTGTAATTTACTATCTGTTCCTGTTCTTTGCATACAATTAAACCGCACGGTTACCTTTACATCCAAGACTTATTCTTTTCAGGATCCTCATTCCAAGGTAAAGATTGCTACTGGGACTGAAAGCAATGGACCCTTCTTCATCGACGATGTCGTGGCTTTCTCTGCTTCTCTTCTTCAGTGTCATCTTCGTCTTGGTCATCCTCCTCCTCGGCTCATCAACCAACTCCTACCAGATTTACCATCAGAGGATTCCTCTCTGAACTGTGAAGTCTGCCAACTTGGCAAGCACCATCGCTCTTCTTATTCAGCAAGACAAGGACAGTTCTTCTCGTCCATTTGATCTTGTTCATTTTGATATTTGGGGTCTTTATCCTACTAGGTTTGTTGGTAGGAGAAGTTTGTATTTTGTTATATTTGTTGATGACTTTTCTCGGTGTACTTGGTTGTATCTGTTAAAATAACGTTCTGAACTTTTTTTGGTGTTCACTGCGTTTTACAATGAGATACGTACTCAGTTTGATGTTTCTATTAAAGTTCTTTGTACTGATAATACTCGAGAATATCTTGGTCAACAATTTTTTGATTTTTGCATACATGACATAATTCATCAAACCAGTTGTCTCTATACTTCTCAACAAAATGGTGTTGTTGAGCGCAAAAATCGTCATCTTCTGGATGTTACTCGCACCATCCTCACACAGATGAATGTTCCCCGGTCATATTGGGGTCATGTTGTGTTTCTCTCTTATTATCTCATCAACCATATTTCTTCTTCAGTTCTTTAGGGCAAAATCCCGTTCTCCATCCTACATCCAAGAGCCCAACCATTTCTTTTAGCACTTTGTATCTTTGGCTGCACAGCGTTTGTGCACTCTCCTTCTCCTGATCGTGATAAACTTTCTCCTCGCTCGGTAAAGTGCATTTTTTGGGCTACTGTCCGACCCAAAAGGGGTATTGATGTTTTGATCCCCTTCTCCGGAAACAGTATGTTTATGCTGATATTACCTTGTTTGAAGATATGCCTTATTTTCCTTGAGCTTCTACTCTCTCGCCACCGGATAATTCTTCTTTTTCTATACCTATTATTTTTGCACCTTCACTTGAGCCTGCTCCTCTCACGCCTCTTTCTCCTCTTCATATACTTGTTCCCCTGTCTCCACCTTCGTCTTCTACTCTTCTGTCTTTGGAGCTGTTGCTGACAATTCCCGGATCAATAATCTCTCCCATGGATGGATCTACTACAGAAGACAGATCGGATCTTGACCTTTCTATTGCTCTACGGAAGGGGATTAGAACGTACACTAAACATTCAATTCATGATATTGTCACTTATGCTCTTCTTTCCCCAGCCGGAAGGAGATTTGCTCTTGCTCTCTCGGCTACTGTCGTCTCGGCGACCTATCAGGAAGCTCTTGCTATTCCGCATTGGAATACGACCATGGACGGAGAAATGAAGACCTTGACCGAAAGGGGTACGTCCCTACTCCTTTAGGAGCGGGTGTGGTTGGTTGTCGGTGGGTCTTTGTCATCAAGTTTCATCCGGATGGAACTATTGATCGCTATAAGGCTAGGCTGGTTGCCAAAGGTTTTACTTAGACATATAATGTGAACTTCTTTGATACCTTCTCCCCGGTTGCTCGCATTAGCACAATCCATGTTCTTTTCTCTGTGGCGGTCAACAGAGGATGAGAGATGTTTCAGTTAGATGTCAAGAATGCCTTGATGTATGGTGATCTGCAAGTAGTTTACATGGAGCAACCTCCAAGGCATGTTCAGAGGAAGTTTCAGGTGTGCAAACTATGGAAGACAATTTGTGCTCTAAAGAAAAGTCCACGGGCCTTGTTCGACAAGTTCAACAAAGTTGTCTCTCTTGTTAGCTTTACTAGGAGTTCTGCTGATCACTCTCTTTTCGTACGCAAGACTACTGAATGTCTTGTGGTTCTTGCTGTCTATGTAGATGACATTTTCTTTACTGGTGATGATAAGTAAAGAATTAATCTAAGAGAAAAGACATCTTCGGCAACATTTTGTCCCAAAGAATATAAGATCTCTTATATATTTTCTGGGAATAGAAATCTCGCGAAAACACAATTATATGGTGCTCTCACAACGGAAATACGCGTTGGATCTCTTAAAATAAACTGGTCTTGTCAGAGCAAGTCTGGTTCGTTGTTTGATGGTCGTTGGTGATGACAAAAGTTGAACTGAGGATTCACCTCTTCTCCCAAATAGTACTATGTACAGACTGCTAATGGGAAAACTCATCTATTTGATTGTTAGCATACCAGATATTCGTTATGCAGTAGGGTAGGTCAGTCAGTTTATCCAAGCTCTCAAAGAATATCATTTTCGTTCAGGCATGAAAATTTTGTAGTATGTGAAAGGGTCTGCAGGAAAAGGGTTACTGTTTCAAAGGCATAACCATCTGAATATTGAAGCATATTCTGATGTTAGCTATGCTGATAATAAAGAAGATAGAAAGTTTACGTCTGGTTTTCCCACCTTTGTGGGAGGAAATCTTATTAGTTGGAAAAACAATGAGCAGTTTGTGTTGTCTCGATCAAGTGTTAAAGCTAAGTATAGGAGCATGGCCTCGACCACTTGTGAGTTGAAATGGTTGTGTGCCCTTATGCTTGACTTGAGAGAGAGATATGATCATTCATTACCTATGTTCTGTGACAACAAAGCTGCTATATATATCAAAGAATCTAGTTTTTCATGAAAGGATAAAACACATTGAAGTTGATTGTCACTTCATCAGAGAAGAAAAATTGAAGAATCAAATCTGTATTTCGTTCGTCACTTTTGACAAATAACTCACAAATATCTTTATCAAATCAGTTTCCGCTTCTCTTTCAGATTCTGTGACAAGCTGGACATGATTGACATATATGCTTCAACTTGAGGGGGAGTGTTAGAATTTGCGATATTGGCAGACTGGCGGTTTAAGCTTGGTGGTTTGGGGGTTTGGCGGACTGGCGGTCTGGCAGCTTGAACTTGGCGGTTTGGCGGACTGGTCTAGTCTGCATTTTGGTTTTGCCGTCTGGCGGACTATCTTGTGGACAGATGACCTTGGTGGTCTGGTATTCTTCTAACGAACTGGTTCTGAAGACTTGGGGTCTACATCTAGTGGTCTGTATAGACGACCTTGGTGGACTGATTCCGGCAGTATGGCGGTCTACATCTGGCGGACTGGTCTGACAGTCTAGCTGGCCTGAAGACCGTGTTGTTAAAGGCGTGCCTAAGGCTCAAGGCTCACTAGACTCAGTGGTTTGTGCCTTCGTGCACCTTATTTGTGCCTTTGGAACATAAAAGGTGCGTCTGAGTGAGATTTGTGTTGTAATTTTTTTCAAAAAAAAGAAAAAATTAATGTTAAAAATCAATAATTTTGTATTGATTTAATGTTTTTGGAAGATAATTGTGCGATGAGACTTAGATATGATATAACTAAACACAATGATTCTAATTTTTAAGATATAAAAATGATAGTTATGAATGATGAATTAATAGAATATATGAAGAATATGACCGAGAAGATGAAATGATGATTGATGCTGATTATTTAAAATGGATGTGGTTGCACTTTTCCTTCATCAGGTGCGCGTCTGCGCCTTGAGCCTTGCGCCTAGGCTTCAAGACCTTTTTGCGGCTTGGTGCGTCTTGCGACATTAATAACAAAGCCTGAAGATCACTGAGCCCGCCTCCTTGATAGGACAAGGCCTGCACTATCCGTTGTTGTGGGTTGACGATCAGGAAGTTGTAGCCGTTGCGGATAGAGGAAGTGTGATGGTCTAATCGCTGTTGAGGTTTTACTGTTAGGTGGCTGGAGTGGCTGAAGTCTGGCGGATATAGACGACTGACCTCTTAAGGAGCTTCAGGCGGTCATCAACGGTCTGAAGAGTAGAGACTGGCAGGTTTTTGATATATGGCGGATAGCTCGTCTAAACGACTCAGTTCTTGCGGTCTGAAAATGTCTATCCACCTATTCCACAGGTTGTAATTTAAACACACATCGTTTGTTGTATTCTCTGTATCTCCCCACTATAAATATGGGGTCATTCTCATGTAAATTAACTTTTTTGGTGAATGAAAAACTTATTATTTAGATTTTCTTATATTTGTCATATCACATTAGCTAATTGTGACAAATTTGCTCTTCATGAAAAGAGAAGAATATTTAATTACATTTAAAAGCAGACTAAATATGTCACAAATTGATTATTTTATGACTCACAAAATAAATAAAATGATTTGTAAGGATTGCAAAGTCATGTCAGGAGAAAATTTGATAATACAGCATAGGTTAATGGTGTTGGACGTGCAAATTACATTTAAAAAATTTAAGACAAGGACAACAATTTTGCTAAAAATTCGGTGGTGTAACTTGAATATGGAAAAACAAGTTGTTTTCAAGACAACAGTTATGTAACTACTAGTTGATGACCCTTATGTTGATCCTAGTGTCTCATGGAAAGTTATTTTTTCAAATTTATTGATAAGTGTAAAAATGTACTTGAGGAATCAAAAGATCATGCGCCCCCAAATAAAGAATCTTTGTGGTGGAAAGAAGAAACACAAGACAAAGTAAGAGCAAAAAAGAAACAACTATAAAACACTCTACGCTTGAAGGAATGCTAAACAATTATAAAACACTACGCAAAGAAAGAAGTTAAACATGTTGTAAGTACTGCAAGAAGTCAATCTTATGAAGAATTTTATAAGCAACTAGAGAGCAAAAGTTAAGAACGTGACATATATAAAATTGCTTGAATTAGAGAGAGGAAGACAAGAGATTTAAGCTAAGTTAAATGCATAAAAAATGAAATAAATATAGTTTTGACGGATGATGTGACTAATACAAAGTGATGGAAAAGGCATTTTTATCAACTCAATAATCAAATAAAAGACAATGAATTGTACTTAATAAATCAAGTAAATCTGAGTAATATAAGAACATAACATTTTATCATAAAATTTAAATATCATGGGTAAATGATGCTGTAAAGAAGATGAAAAATGGTATGTCGGTTGGGTAAGACAATATACTCATCAAAATTTGAAAATATATATGGAATGAATGAATTTTGTCTCATAATTCTTCTATCAGATACTGAAATCAAAAAGGATACCAGATCAATGGAAATAAAATATCTTTGTACATTTGTATAAGAACAAATGAGATATACAATATTGTGTTAATTACAAAAGAATTAAATTAATGCGTCATATCATGAAACTATGAGGACGAGTAATAGAAAAAAATGTAAGACGAGAGATTATCATTTTGAAAAATCAATTTGGATTCATGCTGGGGCGGTCGACCATGAAATCTATACATCTCCTTGGGAGACTCATTGACAACTATCAAGAAAGAAAACAAAATTTACATACGTTATTTATCGATCTTGTGAAGACTTATGATAGGGTTTCAAAAGAGATCTTATGGAGAGTCTTAGAGAAGAAATGTGTAAATGTATCAACCACCTACACTACTGACCTTGCTGCGCAGCGTGCTCAAAAAAAGGTTGTTGGTATTGCAATGATGATGGCTTGTTTACCGCCTCATCTTCATAGTGTTCGGGCTCAGCTACTCCACTATTCCTTCTCTCTCTGATGTTTGCTCAATGTTGTTAAAGGTGACACCACCCCCAGATGCTCTTGGACCTCCCTCTCCGGCCCTCCAACACTCAACTATCTCTCACCCTCTTTCATCTACTCAAGGAGGTCGCTTTGGATACCGAGGGAGAGGTCACAATGGTCAGCCTAGATACAAGTGTACTCACTGTGAAAGGGAAGGACATCTTGAGGCCACTTGTTATCGTAAACATGGTCTGCCTCTTCCGCCTAATGTCTCCATTGTTGTTGACACATCTTCTTCTACTCGTGCCAATATTGAACCATGTGCCTCCAACTCCAACATCTCCAAGGGTTACTCGATCGTTCAACTAGCTTTGTTTCCTCTATCTCCTTTGTTTCCTCTATCTCCAATGAAGGTATCGTCTGTCCCACCCATAATACATATTAGATTGTGGATTCGGGTGCCTCACTCTACAGAGACCCCCTCATTACTTGGCATCTCCCCGTCCCAAGTTTATCACAGTGGCCAATAATGACACCGCTTCTGTCTCCGGCTCCGTTAATATGCCTCTCAGCCCATCTATCTCTCTTCGCTCGGTTTTTCACGTCCCGGGCTCTCCTTTCAATCTTCTTTGTGTTAGTGGTCATATTGAAGATCTTGACTGCTCTGTGACCTTCACATATTCTTTTGTAGTGTAGGATCGACAAACGCAGAATATCATTGGTAAAGGATGATTGTGCAACAGGCTCTTCCTTTTAGACGTCTCTCCCACTATTCGCTCAGCAGTCACCTCTGTGGATTGGCATAGACGTCTTGGGCATAGTCCTCTACCAATTCTTAAAAAGGCTCTTCCTGATTCACCTCTTCCTGTCTTTACTTGTGAATCATGTATCTTTGGCAAACAACATCGTTCTTCTTTTCCTCCTCGTTGTACTCGAAGCGATGCTCCTTTTGATTTAATACATTCTGATGTTTGGGGCCAGAATAAGATCGCTAGTATTTCTGGTTATTGTTATTTCTTTACTTTTATTGATGATTATTCTCGTATGACATAGTTATATTTACTTCGTGATCGATCAGATCTAACTCGTGTGTGACCATAGATGAGGAAATGACTTTTCGCTGGGCTAATCTTCCTCAATGGCAGACTTGTGTTGAATGTAAATGAGTATTCGCGATCAAACATGCTCCAGATGGGACCATCGACCGTCTCAAGGCTTGTTTGTGGCTCGTGGGTTTACTTAACAACAATACCTCGATTATGATGGGTCCTTTCCCGTTGCCAATTTGAACACTGTTCGAGTCTTAATTTCCTTAGTTGTGCATCGCTAGTGGACATTACATCAACTTGATATCAAGAATGTCTTTCTCAATGGCGACCTTCAAGAATCTGTCTATATACACCAACCTTCCGGGTTTGAGATCACGGGGGAGTCACTTGTTTGTTATCTCAAAAAATCTATTTATGGTCCCAAACAGTCTCTGTGTGCATGGTTTGACAAGTTCAGTAAGGTTGTCCGTGAGTTTGATTCACTCGGAGCTCTGCAGACTTCTCTCTCTTTACTCGTCATCAAACAACAGACACAGTGATTCTCTTAGTTTATGTCGATGATATTCTAATTGCAGGAGATGATTCCAAACGAATACAAATGATGAAGCAACACCTGAATTCAGTTATTCAAACTAAAGATTTGGAAAATCTTCGATACTTTCTTGGCGTAGAAGTTGCACGTCGTCGTGATGGTCTTGTCTTATCTCAAAGAAAATACTGTGTTAATCTTTTCATGATGTTGGTTATTCTGGATGCATGTCTACTGATACTCTTATGAATGTCAATCACAAGCTCTATACTCATGCCTCTGGCACTGATCTACTTCATAATCCAAAGTATTATCGACGTCTTGTAGGAAAGTTGATTTATCTGACAATTATAAGACCAGATATCTCATTTGATGTTGGTTTTGTCAGTCGATTCATATATTCTCCACGGACGTCTCACCTCCAAGTTGTTGAGTGCATCCTAAGATATCTGAAGACTTCCCCTGGACAAGGGCTAGTATACAAATCCTCTTCCTATTCTGTTATGTCATTAATTGCTTATTCTGATGCTAATTATGTTGGCTCCTTGGATGATCGACGTTGCACAAATGGATTTTGTACTTCGGAGGACACCTTATTACCTGGCGTAGCAAGAAACAGTCTGTGGTTGCTCTCTCTTCAGCCGAAGGCGAGTATCGGTCGATGGCATCTATAGTATCTGAGCTTACATGGTTAGAAAGCCTAGATGATTTTGGAATCAAGCATTCCTCACCCGCTACTTTATTTTGGGACAGTCAAGCGACTATACACATTGCTGAAAATCTTGTTTTTCATGAGCGAACCAAACACAATGAAGTAGACTGTCACTTCATTCGGGTGAAAGTTCAAATGAAGAAGCTAGAATTAAAGCATGTTCCGGTTGCTGATCAAGTTTATGATATTCTCATTAAGGCCTTACTACGTGTGTTATATTATTAGTTCTTATTCAAGCTTGGTTCCTACGATTTGTATGCTCCAGTTTGCGGGGGAGTGTTAGATGAAAAATATGTAAACATAGCGAGGCCCATTTTGGGCCCTCTTCCTCTTCGTGCTTTAGTTCTCATATCTTAGATTGGGATTGGTCTACCTCTTTTGCTTCTTATATTAATGTAAAAATACATATATGTAAACATTCATTAGAGATATAATAAAATTATATTTCATTTATCTCAAAATTCTAGTATTATTCTACAGGATCCATATAGCTGACCTCATTATTGTGGGATAAAGGCTTGAGTTTTGTTGTAATCTCATGGATTCAAAGGCTCACACCGAAGCTCTAAAAGGGAGGTGTTACCAATTACTTTATGTATTTTGGCAAACAATGGCTCAATGCGAGAGACAGATGAACACTTTTGAAAGTCTTTAATTCAACAATAGCTAAATCACCTAGAGGGGGGGTGAGTAGGTTTTTGGTCTCTTTTTAAGTTCTTTTAAATATCTTCTTTAAGAGCTATAGCTTTTAGTTGTTGTACGCTTTCAAGATATTCACAACTTGAGCTGGAAGTGACTTGCAGAGCAATGTTCTGCCTCTATCTGAACTGGGCCTGAAGCTCAGTCCTAACTATTACTTCACAACATCAGGGATTTTTCCTGTTGGTCAGTGAAGTTACTGCAGCTAATTACTGCTACCGGAGCTGAGAAAATCTCAGCTCTAACTTTGCAGACTAGAATAGTTCTGCCTCTTGTTCCTTTCCTGGGCTGAGGTGGTTCAGCCCTAACTTTGACTCCTGAGAAAAAGCCCACTTAGTCTTCTTTCAGATCTCTGCTTCTTCAAGCCTCTTCTCTTCACAGCTTCCAGATTAAAATCTTCAGGATGCTTGTACAGCTGAAACTGTGAAGATCTTGCAGCAAGGGTCGGCTCTTGGCTGCTTCCTTTCCTAAGAGAAATGTTCTGGACTTGCTTGCTGGTGCAGATGAAGATCACACCAGCTATCTTGCTATTGAGAATGTTGATATCAACAGCTAACTTGCTATTTGTCTTCCTGACTTGAGCTTCCTGTTCTTTTGCGGAGAAGAACTACCTGATTGCTTTTTTTCGAAGACTATCTTCTGCTATACGCCTTTTTCCTTTTGTTGATTTTGACCCCAACGGCTCTTGAGCAGTGGGCCCTACATAATTAATGGTAAGCACCAAGCTTGAGTAGTGGGCCCCACACATTTAATGTCCAGCAACAACCTTGCTTTAATGTCAACTGTCATACAATAGGCCTGCGGCGACATTTGTCGCGTACTGTAGTCATCCCGCCACTAATTTGAAATATGTTGACTTGTTGACTTGCTGACGTCATCAACTGTGGATTTAGCCAAAAATCAAGCAATATTAGCATAGGCGTTGAGTGAGTAATCATCACTCAACGCCAAAACACTTAGACAGATTTCTGTCTATCTAGGCGTTCAGAGCGTTGAGTGAGCAAGCCTCACTCAACGCCATTTGCCTTAGCCAATTTTCTGTGTTTTGAAAACACTGGCTTAACTGTCTCAGCGCTTTCTTGTTCTCAGCTGAGACAAACACTTGTCTCAGCAGTTATGCAGAGACAAACACTTGTCTCAGCGGTTTTTTCTTAACAGCTGAGACTATTTCCTGTCTCAGCAGTTTTCCTCATTGTTTCAGCGGTTTCTTCTTAACAGCTGAGACTGTCTCAGCGCTTCCTTCATTATTAGAAGCGTTGAGTGAACCTGCTTCACTCAACGCTTCGGGACTTAGAGAAATTTCAGCTTGCTTTGTCTCAACGGTTATGCTGAGACATACTTCTCAGCTGTCTCAGCGCTTTTGCCTTAGTCAATTATTCTTGCTTTAGTTCGACGAATGTTGAACTGAGTTCGACGATCGGTGGGCTGAGCTCGAATCCCAGACTCTGAATTAAGCTCGACGAATAGTGAGCTCAGCTCGACGAATGGTGAGCTCAGCTCGACGATCTCTGAGCTTAGTTCGACGAATTTTGAAGTTCGACTAAGTTCAACTCACAGCCTTTTTGCTGTGATCTTAGCTCGACGAATGGTGAGCTCAGTTCGACGAACTCTGAACTTAGATCGACGAATTTTGAAGTTTGACTAGGTTCAACTCACAGCCTTTTTGCTGTGATCTTAGCTCGACGAATGGTGAGCTCAGCTCGACGAACTCTGAACTTAGTTCGACGAATTTGGAACTAAGTTCGACTAAGTTCAACTTTACAGCCTTTTTGTTGTATGGCGTTGAGTGTGTCTTCATCACTTAACGCCAAACTACTTAGCCATATTTCTGGCTTATCAACATTCTTTCCTACTCTGGCGTTGAGTGAGCTTGCTTCACTCAATACCTGTGGATTTAGCTGCAATGTCAACTCCTCCTTGATTTAGGCAAATTCCTGCCTTTCCAGCATCTTTTCTTGGTGTCCACCTTTCTGCCTTATGACCACCTGTCACCTCACTACACTTGTTCCATGGAACATCCTGCACAAGATGAGCTTAAACAACATCAAATGCAACTATGCTCTTAGTCTTGATGATGATGTCTCTTCAAATCCACTCTAGGGAACATTGTGGGCAATGGACCCAACAACTTTCAACATTATGTAAGTAATTACTCATTTCTCATTGGAAAACATAACTCTTGAAGACAAATTATTTAGAGAAATTCCATCGCATGTTTTACATGACAAGATATATGCCTTTTTTGTGATTGTATTGGAGTGATCCACGGTACACATGTTGATGCATGTGTTCCTACATAAGAATAGGTGCGATATATTGGACGTCATGACACACCGACTCAGAATATGATGGTTATAATTGGGGTGATATCGAATCAAGTTCGACCGATTATGGTTCAGCTTGAAATCGAAATTTTTGATTCAATGTCGGCTTGAAATCGATTTCGAGTCGGCTCGAAATTAACGATTTTTCGCGTCGGAATTAAAATATTACAAAATTTTGAGTTAAATAGTGACTTAAGAGAAAATTCATATTGCATTTTAAGAGCCAATGATGATGAGAAAATTAAAGTAAGTTAGATCTTTCTCTTCCGTTGTTTCAAAGCAAGAAAAGTTATTTCAGAAAACTTAAAATGTAACTAAAGATCATTTTGATTTAGTCTCAAATCAAATTTCTGATATATGCGGGCTTCTCCAAAGCTTCATAACTCAATCACAAATATATTGTAGTGCAACCATTCACAAGAACCACTCAGTGCAGTCACTAGCTGCGAAAATTGCCCTAAGATATATTGTAGTGCGGTTGCTGAAGTCAGAGAGGCGTTGAATGCAACCCCAAAAAATAATATTTTGTCACGTCCAGCTTACTCAGAGATGAGAGCATCAGAGAGAAAAGAGCGGAGAGAATAGAACTCAAAGAGATGAGAGCTCAGAGGGAAGAGAGCTAAGCGAGTTGAGAGCTCAGAGAGAAGAGAGCTAAGCGAGATGAGAGCTAAGAGAGAAAAACAGGGCATCAACAACTATTCACAGGAACCACTAAGCGCAACCATAATAAAATATTGCAGTGTAGTTACTGTAACCGTAAAGGCACAAAAACTAAAGAGGGTCCACCTACTTAGAGAGTAAGACATCAGAGAAAAAAGAGTGAAATGAGCTCAGAGAAAAGAGAGCATTAGAGAGAGGATTGTCTGAGTGCACCTGCAGAAACTGACAGAATTACCCATAAAATACAATAACTTAATAGTGTAGGTGCTAAAATGAGAGAGGCAGGGAGAAGAACTAGAAGAAGCTGTAGAAAGTAGGGAAAAAGTTAAGCCTCAGAATTCAATGACTGCCACAGAAATGAAGCAGCAGAATCCACTTGAGAGAGGGAGTGTGCGAAGGAAGCCATAGAGGGAATTGCTATGGAACGAAAGTAATGAAGAAGAGGCTCGGATCTATTTAAACACATGAGTTTCGAGGGGTAGGTTTTAAACAAAAAATTAATATAGAAATGAGTGATATATCCAAAATGATTTGTGCATTGAAAAAAATCGAATTTGTATTGTTTTACCTGCAGAACTTTTATGTCGACCATGTCACTCAATACCCACAATCCTGGCATCTGGAGAAAGACAACGTTTGCACGCCGTTTGTCCAATCCCAAGATAACTTTGGCTTATATCTTTACTAATAGTCCAAATTATGATGTCTTCATTGATCATATGTCTAAATTGTAAATGATTGATATTTTCTCTCATCTTGAGGGGGACTGCTGAATAGTTGTATATGAAACCCAATGTAAAGGTCCATAAGAAGACCAAACAGTTTTATGATCTTCCTTCTCTTTAGTCTCATACCTCTAGTAGTGGTCTATGGTCTCTCCTTGTGTATAAATAGACGTGTAATATAACGTTTACGTAGATTTTGACAAAATAAATATTTTCGATGGTCCACAATACATGGGTTGTTTTGTCAGTGATATGTAATCCTAAAATGGTGGAGAGGTTAGAACTTTCATAATCTCTTTTCTAAATTAGCTGATTAGCTAATCCCGTGTCTCTTTTTTTTTTACTTTGTTATTCGTACTTTCATGTTTAGAAGACATGTTGTGCACCATGTGAGATTAGAGCAAAGTAATATTGTCTTATAATCTTGTTAGATGATAAAGGGATAAAGTATGTTTGTTATATTGAGTGTCTTGTAACAATTATTTAGAGAAATGTAGGTATTGATGACTATATAAACATGGATAAGAGGATAACAGAAAGACATAAAGGTAAATTTTATTAAATTATTATTAAGTTTTACCGTACTGCAATTAGACCCGTGATGCTTTATGGTTCTGAGTGTTTGGGCAGTGAATTGTGTACATGAGCAAAAAATGGGAGTTGCGGAGATGAAAATGCTTAGGTGGATGTGTGGACACACGAGATTGGATAAAATTAGGAATGAAAGTATCAGGGATAAGATAGGAGTAGAACCAATTGCAGATAACGTGCGAGAAGCTCGTCTAAGATGGTTTGGACACGTACAAAGGAGACCATTAGAGGCACCTGTTAGGCGTTGTGAGAGTCTAGTCACTAGGCATGTTAAACGAGGGAGGGGTAGACCAATAAAGACTTGGAATGAAACTGTAAAGAAAGACATGATGTACTTAGGCATTAGTGAGATTATGACAAAAGATAGGGCACAATGGCGACAGGGTCCATATAGCCGACCCCACTATAGTGGGATAAAGGCTTGAATGGTGTTATTGTTTATTATTAAGCATATGATGTATGTGCTTAGGCTTTAGCAGTAAAATACTAGTTTATATTTCAATTGAGCTCGGTGAAAATGATAACATTAAGATGGATGTGAGGAAAAAAACTAGAAAGGATAAAGCAAAGAATTGTTCTATCATAACAATGGTCGGAGAAATCTATCAATATAATATAGGCTTGGGTGGTTTAGGCATATGCAATGAAGGTTAAAAAATGTACTGTTTATATGAAGATAGGGTTAGCATTGAAGGAATGTGCTAAATGGTAAGACCTATTGTAACACCTATCAAATTTATTCAACATGCTTTGTCTACTTTAGGTTTAACACTTTAGATAGCAGACAATAGGAATGAATGAAAAATAACGATTCATAGAGTTGATCGCAAATAGTTGGAGACAATGTTATTGATAATGATGAATATGATAAATCAAAGAGTCTAGTTTTATCACTATTTCACTAGAAGATCATATTGAAAAGTTCGTATTTTTACCAATGATAAAAATATTCAACTATCTTTGTTACAGCTGCAGAATAAAGAAATTGAAGCTTCTGCAACTCGTGAGACTTTCGCTGAGCCCCCCGGCACTCCGAAGGTAATTCTTACTCGACATGATTTCTTATGTGCCACAGACTATGGTTGTTCTTTAATCTTTTGCCATGAATGGTGTCAGCGCCCATATCGTGGTGATACGGATCGGCCATTCGTTCCTGAAGCAGCCGGCTTTGGAGGTAAGGGCTTGTCTTCATGCATGTGTTTGCTAAAACTGGAAGACTTGCATTTGTTGTCTTTATAATCCTACTGTGATGTGTTTCAGGAGAAAGAATGGGAAAAAGGGATCATAAACGCAAGGTATTTGTGCGCTTTATGACTATTATTATATATTTATAGTCAACTATTATTTACCCAAATCTCAACTGGGAGTTGGTATAATTACAGTTTGCACCCCTCTATCTTTTAAAATTACAAAAACCTCCCAAGTGAGTTTACATTTCATACCATTCATGCTCTAGGGAGGTATTTTTGTCCATGCATGTAATGAAGAAATGTAAACTCATAGGGGAGGTTTTTGTAATTTCAAAAGATAGGGGTGCAACCTGTAATTTTGCAAACTTAGACTTTGTTTGGTTTGGCGTTTCGCCGCCTCCGTTTGGAGCAAACACCGCCGGGCGGGTAAACAAACGGGCACCGGCGGACTTAGCTCCGTTTGCACCCGCCAGACAAAGGAAAAGTCACCAAATCGGAGCTTTTCCAGTCCCGCCTCCCCCCCCCCCATCCAGTTGGACACCTCTGTTTGGACCCGCAGGCTCCTCCCGCACCGCTCAATCAAACAAACCCGTAAAGGGGAGGTCCCGTTAAACGATCCTTAAATTTAATTATATGTATTTTTATATTTTTAACCATGTATAGGTCCCTGGAAGATTCATAGATGCGCAGTCATCACCGCCCCAGTCCAAAAGACCCAGAAAGTTGAAGGCTTCCGATTGATAATACGTTTGTGTACACTATATGTCGCTATTTTTTTCATCTTTAGTGCCCCTGAAAAATGAATTACTTGTTCTGAACAGCGTTTGCCACTGATGATTGCGCTTTTCTATGTTTTCCAGAAAGGATTATCTGAAGGAGGCTGAACTCCCTATGCTTTTAACATGATTTCATCTGACGTGTAGCATTGTTTGATTGTCTCCTATATCGGATATTTCTGTTGTATTAGTTTGCCAATGAGCTGGTCGTTTTTGTTTGTGTTTGCTGTGTAATTGTGTTCTCAATGATGTGTGTTGCAATGGAAAAATCTGATTACATTTTAGGCTGTGCCCCCCCCCCCCCCCCCCCCCCCCCCCCCCCCCCGATATTTTCTGTTGTATTAGTTTGCCAAGGAGCTGGTCGTTTTTGTTTGTGTTTGCTGTGTAATTGTGTTCTCAATGATGTGTGTTGCAATGGAAAAATCTGATTACATTTTAGGCTGTGCCCCCCCCCCCCCCCCCCCCCCCCCCCCCCCCCCCCCACACACACACACCCCCCCCCCCCCCCCCCCCCCCCGTTACTAACCAGTCCCCGGTGGCACACCGGGAAGGGGAGAGAAAACGGTCGGGCTGAACGGCGGGCTGGAGCGTGAGAGACTAGGGGCAAAACCGCCGTTTTTCTCCTTTTCACGCTGGCCGAGGTGGACTGGAGCTCGCGAAATCTTCCCAAACACTTCTTCCGGCTCGGCCCTACCGGAATGGCTTCCCGCCGGATTCTCAAACACAGCCTTAGTCAGAGTTTAGTGTTCATGTTTGTCATTCATGAAGCTCAATTCTGTTCATTTATTTAGATAAACAAAATAAAACTTAAAAAAATATTAATCTCTTTGCATACAAATGAAAGATGGAAAAGGATTTAGCTTGTGTAAGAGAACTCCAATGGAAGCCTCTATATTTAGAGGCTTCCGTTGTACCATGTTCTCCAAATATGCAGAACATGGTATGAGCAACTCAAACCATGTTATCCATATTTAGAGAACATGGTATTATTTTATGTATATATTATTATTTAATATACGTCTATATATTTTTTATGTATATGTATATTTATATATATATATATATAATACTTATAGTATATGTATATAACTAAATATATCCAATAAAATAATAGTTTAATAATACTATAATAAATATTAATTAGAAAATATCCAATGTTAGCCTCATTTTTTAGGTCTTGAAAAACTTTTTTATTGTTATTTTTTGTCATTTAAAAAAAAAAGTTGATGAAACATGATCAAATAAGCATTATATAATTAAAACGTTACAGTTACATTATATAAAATCAAAATTAAAATATTACATTTGGAATTTAAACTAAAAATCTTGGAGGTCATCACTGGGTTCGCTACGACTTTCGCGCGCGCTATCCCCCTGTTGTTCTCCTTCATACGTTGGTATGTTGTCGCTTCCTCCATACTGGCTTTTTCCCTGCTTGTCTCCTCCGAACTGATGTCCTTCAAATTGGCTTCTGCCGTACTGGTTTTCTCGGTAGTGACTTTCTCGGTACTGATTTCCTCCAAATGGAGGTCCTCCAAATTAAGGCCCTTCAAATTGAGGTCCTCCATGTCGGTCTCTTTCATACTGGCTTCCTACATACTGACTTCCTTCATGTTGACCTCCTCCAAATGGAGGTCCTCCAAATTGAGGCCCTCCATATCGAGGTCCTCCATGTCGATCTCCTTCATACTGGCTTCCTCCACACTAGCTTCCTCCAAGTTGACCTCCTACAAATTGAGGTGCTTCATATTGGCTTCCTCCATATTGGCTTCCACCGTAACCACTACCTCCGTATACGCCACCTCCATATTCAGTTCCTTCGAGCGTTGAAGATCCTCCAAACAATGGTTTTATAATATTTTTATTCATAATTTCTTGTTTTTTTGTCGAAAATACTGTCGTTCTGGAGTTCCTTTGATGCTATCCAAAACTATCATCATGATATCGTGATCTTGTTTAGCGCTTTGAAGCTTTAGTCTTCTTTTTTGATTTTTTGTTTTTAACCTCATGAGATCTTGGATAGAAGACATATCCTTTGCACGCTGTTCTTGCCCTCTCTTTAATACATCTAAGATTTCTTCATTTTTTTTTAGTGTGAGCTTCAATATCACAACTCTTACCACTCAATTTTCTCCTCCTCTCTTTTTCTTGCTTTCTTCCAGTATGGCGATTAATGGAATTTGAGATCGGAGATTCTTCTTCACCAGTACTACCAGGATTTATTTCATTGTTATCTGTATTTAAGTCTATACCTCTCCGTTGACTGAGAGAGTTAGAACCTAATGTTTGTGACATGTCCATATTTGTAGAGTTCGTATCATTTGTAGACTTAGGCGTATCTATCCACTTCTCAGTATTTTTTAAGATAGACCAAACATGATCAAACAAGAAGCCTTTTTTCTCTTTTGGATCTTCGTCATATAAAATTTTAGTTTGATTAATCTACACAAATAAATTATTTTAAATACAGATTAAGTGTTGGATTTAATATTTAAAATCTAAAAAATACTTACAATATCGAGTTCAGATGCACCGCTTGGGTTTCGTTGCTCAATCTGTCGAATACATCCTCGGAATTTGCTAGCTTTACTTGCCAAAAAGGCCCAACGACAAGAGAGAGATTTTGGGGTTCTTTGTCCTTTGCAAGTTTGAGGCCTTGTGTTGTGAAAAATGGCCGAAACTCTTTCTCATAGTCTGTGCTCTTTTTGATTACTCCCCATAACTGGGTCTTCCGAGACTTCAAGCCAAGCATAACATAATGCTTGATCTTCTTTAGGAGAGAATGCTAGCCCACGATTAACACTCATGATGAAAAATAAAGGAAGTAGAGAGAGTTTGTTTTTGGAAGCACAGAGTGATGGGTACTTATAGAAGTCTTGGAATGAGGGGGAAGTGAGGTGTGAGAGTGGTGTTGTTGGATCCCTAGTTGATTTGGGCTAGGTTCACTGACTTAGGATGTGACCCATCATGTATAGCCAGGGTCATCTTGTGTCCTAGAGTCTAGGTCAAGTCCTTAGGCTCAACTCCAGATGGACCAGCTTTCAACAAGACCGTCAGAGACTCCAGCCTAACAAGTTTTCAAGACTAAGTAAAGTGAGTTCGACGTTCATCGAACTCAGCTCGATGAGAGGAGTTCTGCGCTCGACGATCGTGAGACAATTCTTAGTGCTGAGCTCGACGATCTGTGTTCTCTGTTCGACGAAGACTCAGTTTCTACATCAAGCCAAAGTCAGGAGAACCTCAAATTTTTCTAAGTCCAGCTTCAAGCTTTGGTCGACGAATCGGATTCTAAGCTCGACGAACTTGGACCTCAAGTTATAGCTTCTCAGGTCGACTAAGTCAGCTTCTCAGGTCGACGAATGTTATACTCTCAACGATTTCTGGACTCAGAGAATTTGTGTCGACACTTAGGGTTTGTGTCGACACCAAGATCGATTTGTGTTGACACCAGGATATCAGTCGACACCCTCTTATGTCGACACCAGGATATCAGTCGACACCTGCTTATGTCGACACCAGAAGATTTGTGTCGACACCAAGATCAATCTGTCGACACCAACTTTTGTCGACACAACATTTCAGCAGATGTAGAATGTTTTGCCTAAGTCCAGAACTTTTCTCAGCTCAACGAATTTGATTCTCAGCTCGACGAATGAAGACTATCTGTTTGATAAATGAAGATTGTCTGGTCGACGAACTCTCTCAAGCTCAGCTCGACGAACTCAAGTTCAGCTCGACGAACACAAGTGCAGCTCGACGAATTGTGTTCTTCGTTCGACGAATCCAGATTAGGTTTTCTTCAAGTTTCCCGTCCCGTTTCTTGGCGATGATTCCTGAACATTTAATGTCAGATCTTCTCAGAATGTTACCGTTAGAACGCTCATTGACTATGGACGATTACATGCCATTTTTCCATGAGACAGTTAGGGAAATTATTGATTGTCGCTTCTTTCCAAAGCCGACTGCAATTACTGCTCGACATTCAAAAGTTTGAATGTTCCTCAGTCAGAAAGACACAGTAAGAAAGAAAAGGATCAAGCAGTGATAGAGGAATAATATTACAGTACAGCAAGCAATACACAATCAGACAGACACTCTGAGGTTGCAGAGAAGAACAATCATTCTCAAATCAAAAGTTTTTGACTGCAATCAGCCTTGACCAGAGAACATTTTCAAGAAGAAGAAGAAGAACAATCAAATTCAATCAATAGTCTTCTTCTCTCTATTCTTAGGATAACTTCAAAGGACAACAATTATTCAATCTGTCAAAGAAGTTCCTGAAGCATTTCTGGTCCAGGCATTCTAGGTTGTTGAAGACCTATCACCCTGAAGCAGTGCTCCAGCTTTCCTGACCAATTCAAGATCTCACGGGGAGCAAGATCTGCTACAATCAATCCACAAGTCTTCTCTCTGATTGTTGACAGAGAAGACACTATCACCTTTCCAATTCCTGTACAGGGTTTTAAATCCCTTCAAAATTATTCTGGTTGCAAGTCTCCTTCCAAAAGACTTGAGATTTGGTTTTTGAGCACCTGAACAAAAGCTCATTGGTGTCAGACACCTGATCAAAAACCTGAGTGGATTCCTACCAGGGTGGTAGAAGAGTAGATGTACCCAGGTTGGGGAACCACTATAAAATTCTTGTGTCGTCTGGTTGCTCTTTTCTTTTGTTTTCTGGCTGTGCTTTGTGATTGTTCTGTGTAGATCTGTGTTTAGATAGTTGCTGTGCTTACTCTATTTTATTTGCTTCCCTGTTCACTTAGGAATACAACAAAAGTTGTAAAAAGTTTTTAGTGAGCACCATACTCTATTCACCCCCCTCCCCCCCCCTCTAGAGTATATCAGATCTAACCTGCACTTTCAATTAGTATCAAAGCAGGTTGGTTAAAATACCACACCTTAGTGGTTGCATAGGCTAACACCTGAACCTCAAAGATCCCTCTTATTAGATCTGCTAGTTTGTTATTTGTTATTAGATTTATTTCTTCACAGACATTGCTCAAAACAAAGATTATGCAAGCATCAGACCTCTAGTGTGCAACCTTAACAAGTTTGCCATCTGGAAGGCAAGAATCATGTTATACATGAATTCTATTGATGAGGATATCTTTTTTGTTATCTTGACAGGAGTACCACCAGCACCTACAGCTTCTACAAGCACTTCAACAAACATGACTGCAGTTCCTCCTCCAGAGAACAATGAAGCCTACAAGAAAGCCAAGATGGCAGATGCTAAGACAATGAATATCTTAGCCCAGACTATGTCAGATGACATATTCCAGAAGGTGGTTGAGTGCACCTCAGCCAAGGCCATTTGGGATTCCCTCAACCAAATGGTAGCTGGCTCTGCAGATGAAAGAAAGGACAGAAGATCCAATCTCATATCCATGTATGAGAACTTTAAAAAGGATGAGAATGAATCAGTGGCAGATATGTACAATAGGCTGAGCACAATCATCAATGAGCTCAAAACTCTGGATAAGGACATCACCTTGACAGAGGTTAATGACAAGATATTGATATGCTTCCCTAGCTCTTGGGATTCCAGAATCTGGCCAATCAAAGAAGCCAGAAGCCTCAATGAGATCTCAACTGAGTCTCTACTAGGCAAATTGAAGTCCTATGAGCAGCTGTTCAAATCAAGAGAAGTAGCAGAACAGAAGGCAACAACTCCAGTTAGAAAGGAGCACAACATAACCTTCAAAGCATCTGAAGAAAGTGAGACATCAACTTCAAATGAAGAGCTCATGAGCCTCTTTGCCAAAAATTTCTACAAGATGGCAAGGAAGGACTTCAGAAGGAAATCATCCAGACAGGATGATAAGCCCAAGTATGACAAGACACCAACCAAGGAGGTGGTGTGCTTTGGGTGCAGAAAACCTGGACACTATATTTCAGAATGTCCAGAAAACCAGAAGAAGGACAAGAGAAGAGAAAAGGACTCCAGGAGAAGAAATAGCAGCAGACCCACTTCCAGCAAATATAAAAAGAAGGACAAGGGATTTGTTGTTGAGACTTGGAGTGACACAGAAGAAGAAACATCTTCCTCCAGTTCAAGTGAAGAAGAGGAAGAAGCTAGATCCAAGGAGGTGTGCCTTATGGCAATTGATGCCTCCAGGAGTAATTCTGTATCAGATGAACATTCTGAAGATGAAGCTGCCTCAGACCCAGAGGCAGATCAGGTACAGGTGAAGACCTATCCAACATCAAACCAGCAATGGTATCTGGATAGTGGGTGCTCAAAGCACATGACAGGAAACAAGGAGAATTTCACATCCTTCAAAGCCAAACTTGGACCCAAAGTAATATTTGGTGATTCAAACTTTGGACTAATAAAAGATTTGGTGCAGTCTAGATTGGCTCAGTCACATTCAAGGAAGTAGCTTATGTGGAAGGACTGAAGCACAACTTAATCAGCATCAGTCAACTGTGTGATGAAGGCTACCAAGTGACTTTCAACAAATCCTCATGCAAAATCAAATCAGAGGACAACACAACTGTGTTAACAGGTAAAAGGAAAGGTAACATTTATCTTGTAGATTTTCTTTCAACTAAGGTAGATATATGATTGTTCAATTCCATTTGTAGACCTAATGAACTATGGCATAAAAGATTAGGACATATAAACCTTAGAACCATTGCTAGGCTATCCAAGGACAACCTTGTTAGAGGACTACCTTCTGGCCCCTATAAGAAGGAAGGACTTTGCAGGGCTTGTCAATTAGGCAAGCAAACTAAAAATAGCTTCAAGTCACTTAATAAGAGTGATTCACCTAGGATTTTGTATCTGTTACACATGGATCTCTTTGGACTCATTACAGTACAAAGCTTAGGAGGGAAATCTTATACTTTAGTAGTTGTAGATGACTTCTCTAGATTCACATGTGTGTTCTTTCTGAGGAAGAAGTCTGATAACTTTAAGTATTTGACAGAGTTTCTCAAATGCATATAGAGTGAGTTCAATACTCGCATTGCCCTGATCAGAAGTGATCATAGGACAGAGTTTGATTCTCTTCTTATGCAAGAGTTCTGTCAGAGTGAAGGGATCAGGCATACTTTCTCAGCTCCTAGAACTCCTCAACAAAATGGGGTAGCTGAAAGGAAAAATAGAACCCTTATTGAATCTGCTACTACATTGTTGTCAGATGCTCACCTTTCTCTATCCTTTTGGGCAGAGGCAGTGAACACCTCCAACTATGTGTTGAATAGAAGTTTGATACATAAGCTGAAGGGCAAGACTCCCTATGAATTACTCAAAGGGAAGAAACCTAAAGTAGATTATTTTAAAATTTTGGTTGCATTTGTTACATTCACAATAATGACAAGTAATACATAACAAAATTTCAAGCTAAAGCTGATGAAGGAGTGTTTTTGGGATACTCCATGATCAGTAAAGCTTATAAGGTGTATAACAAATCTACTCTTAAAATTGAAGAATTTGTTCATGTATCTTTTGATGAAGCTAACATGTCATATAAGGAGAAAGAGATTTCTACCAATAGCTTATTGCAGGTACCTCAACTGTGTGAGTCTATGGATAGACTAAACCTTACCCAAGAGGTATCATACCATCCTACTCCACAGGTTGCTGAAGAAAGTGAAGAAGAACATTCAAGAGGAAGTGACTGAACTTCTCTCAACAGCTAGTACCATTCCCCAAGAGGAATTAATTACAGAAGTTGTTGTTCAACCAACTCCACCAACTGATCTTGTCACACTTAGAGATCACCCCAGATCTCAAGTGATTGGAGACATTTCAGCAGGTGTACAGACAAGGCATCAACTCAACCAAAACTTGATGCATGCATGTTTTCTCTCTCAAATTGATCCTCTCACCATCCATGAAGCTGAGCAAGATCCCCACTTGATCATTGCAATGCAAGAGGAACTAAATCAGTTTGAGAGATGTAGAGTTTGAGATTTGGTTCCAAGACCCCATAACTACCCAGTTATTGGAACCAAATGGGTCTACGGGAATAAGTTGGATGCTCAAGGCAACATAGTAAGGAACAAGGCTAGGCTTGTTGCTCAAGGCTACAGGCAAGAGGAAGGAATAGACTATGACCAAACCTTTGCCCCTGTTGCAAGGTTAGAGGCCATTAGGATATTCCTTGCCTATGCAGCTCACAAGAGATTCAAGGTCTACCAAATGGATGTCAAGAGTGCATTTCTGAATGGAGTACTTCAAGAAGAGGTTTATGTAGAACAACCTCCAGGTTTTATCTCTCCAATTCAACCCTCTTTTGTTTTTAAATTGTATAAAACTCTCTATGGTTTAAAGCAAGCTCCAAGAGCTTTGTATGAGACCTTAGCAAGCTTTCTTTTAGAGCATAAATTTACAAGATGAACCATAGATAAAATATTTTTCACTAGACATCATAAGGACCAAATTCTATTAGTACAAATATATGTGGATAACATCATTTTTGGGTCTACTGATCCCAAATTGTGCAAGAGGTTTGCTGACCTTATGCATTCTAAATTTGAGATGAGTAGCATGGGTGAGCTTTCCTACTTCCTTGGTCTCCAAGTGAAGCAGCTCCCAGATGGTATCTTCCTCTCCCAAGCTAAGTATGCTAAAGAGCTTATCAAAAAGTTTGGGATGGGTGATGCTTCAGGAATGAAAACTTCTATGGCTACAAATGCTGTTGTGGATTTTGATGCAGCAGGGAAACCTGTATATCAGAAAAATTATAGGGCAATTGTTGGATCCCTATTATACCTAACAGCTAGCAGACCTGATATAATGTTTGTCACATGCCTTTGTGCTAGGTTCCAAGTGAACCCTAAAGAATCTCACCTTATTTTCTTAAAAAGAATTTTGAGATATATAAAGAGTTGCCCTAGTCTAGGACTCTGGTATCCTGTAGAGTCAGAGTTTGAGTTAACTGGATACTCAGATGCTGACTATGCTGGATGTAGAGTGGACAAGAAGAGTACCTCTGGAACTTGCTAGTTCCTATGTATGAGACTTGTCTCCTGGTTTTGTAAAAAGCAGACATCTGTGTCTACATCAACTGTAGAAGCAGAATACATGGCTGCTGGCAGCTGCTGTTCACAAATGCTATGGATACAAAACCAACTCTTATGACTATGGTGTCAACTTAAATAATTCAACACTATTTTGTGATAATACTAGTGCTATTGCTATAGCACAGAATCCAGTTCACCATTCTAGGACTAAACATATTGAAATAAGACATCATTTCATTAGATATAATGTGGACAAAAAGAAAATTAACTTGATCCATATTCCTACTGATATACAGAGAGCAGACATTTTCACCAAGCTATTGGATGAGAAAACTCATCTGTTCTTTATAAATCAACTGGGAATGATTAATGGAGAAGAGTTAACCTAGTTTCTGTCTGCATTCGACGAATTTTCCAGAGTTCGTCGAACGGAGTTCGACGAATTAGGGAAAGTTTGAGAGATTCTCGTCGACTAGAGATCGACGAATTCTCTGTGTGTGGAAACAATTTTCGTCGACCGGAGATCGACGAACTTTGCTTCAGAAGACATTTCGTCGAACGGAGTTCGACGAACTGTGTTCGATTCTTCTGGGTGAGATCGACGAATTATTTTGTCTACAATTTATTTTGTCGACCTCAGTTCGCAGAATTTCTCTTTTTCATGGAACGGAGTTTGTCGATTCATATTCTGAAAATCTTATATCTAGGTTTTCTTCGAACTCCGTCCCGCGCTTTCAGTTCCTTTGCTCTTGATCGTCGTTTTTCTCTGTGTTTTTCTTGCAGGTCATCAATGGCGATTCCAGCAAGCACGTTAGCAGCGATGAAGTTTGATACTGGGTTCGATATGGACTTCGATTCTTTTCAACATTCGGACCTCATCTTTCTGTATATCTTGGAATTACTGGAAGAACTTAATCTAAAGGATTTCATGACCAGGCGCATTAAACTGCATGCTACTGAAATAAGAGAATGGGTTTATACATCTACAATTTCTGAAGAAAATATTTTGACCGGCAATATAGGGAGTACTGCTGTTTCGTTGTCTCCCGCAATTCTGTCTGAGATTTTTGGTTTAATGAATGGAGTAGACAATATAGAAATGGATTCTGAAGAGTTTGGCGATATGTTGAAGCTAATGGGTTTTTCAGGTAGCAACCCTAACAAACTGCTGACGAAACAACTGTCCGCCGCCTACCAATTTCTGGCAGACATTGTAGGGAAAGTGTTAATGGGAAAGCACTCAGCGCATGACTACATAACCCGGCACCAATTTCTGGTTATGTACGCCGTGGTGAATAAGAGACATGTCAACTGGGGCACAATCTTCTTCGAATTGATAAGGAAAAAGAACAGCAAGAAGGAAGTCTGTTTTGGCAGAATTTTGGGTGTTTTTCTTCAAGAGAAGGCTGCTGAATGTATGGTCTCCCCGACCATCTTCATCAATGTCAGCAAGCACCTCACATGCGCTCTGTTTGGCAGGTGGGAGAGGACTATCTCCAAGCCCTCAAAGGCTTCTTCTTCTTCCATCCAAACTTCTGAGAGCGCAAGGTCTGTAAAGGCCACTCCCCTCCCTGCTGAAGAGGTCCCTCCATCTCAATCATCTCTTCCAGCACCCCTTCCTCCACAGAAGCCTCCTCATGTGCCTACCCCTCCTTCATCTCCACCTCTAGACATCACCAACATCCCATCTCCACATTCATCTTCCCCTCTGCCAGCAAATCAACCATCTACCCCTCCAGCTTCACCTCAGGATACTCACATTCCTACACCTCCTCAGTCTCCTCTTCCCCCACACTTATCCACCATTCCATCTTACATCATACCCTCAGACACAATCATGCCAGATACCCCCACTCCATCTGTTATTCCTCCTCCCATTCCATCCCCTTCCCCTTCCCCATTTGATCCATCTACCATCATCTCCCTGCTCACTCCTCTCATCAAATCTCTCATCCAAGAGGCCATTACACCTCTTGTGACCTCCATCAATTCCTTATCTGCCCAGATCTCTATCCTATCTGCTGCCCCCTCTTCATTCAGGGGCCTGGCTCCAGGTATTCCTGAACTCAGGCAGGGGGAGATGCTTAGTGATGAAGTTGCAGCAGATGCAGTTGCAGCAGTAGCAGCAGTCACAGCAGCAGTTCCCTCTCTAGCAGATGCAGATTCAGATGAGGATACAGCAACTTTGACAGATTTTGATTCTGAAATGATTGAGTTAATTCAATTTATGGATACTGACATTGATTTGGATGAGTCAGTTGAACAAATAAAACATGTTGGTGATTTCTATTTAAATCCCACAGTGAATTTATCTATTTTGTTGAGTAATTTTGATACTGCACATATGCAATTCTTTCCAGCAGATTTTACTAAGTCAAGTTTGGCTATTGTACCTTATACCTCTCCAGCTAGTCCAGCAGTTGCTAAGCAACTCTGTGACAATTTTGCTCTCTCAGCTTCAGCCTCCATCTCAGCTTCTAGCCCAAAGGTCATTCCAGAAGATTCTTCAGTGCCAGTTTCAGCACCAGATTTTGTTATGGATGACTCTCCCCTGCCAGATTTGGATGAGCTTATTCAGGCTGACATTGAAGAAGAAAACAGGATAGCAGCTGAAAGCTCTGTCCATATTGTTTCTGACTCCTGTGCAGTCCCCTCCTCCTCTGTTGTTGATATCCCAGTTCCTGAATCTTCTGCCCCTCCTCCAGAAAAGGCAGTTATTTCTGATTAAGCTTTGAAAGCTTTGGATGCTCTTTATGACATCCCTCAAGATTCTGAGTCTGAGGAAGATGATGATGATGACTCAGATGAAGATGCTGCTACTAAGAAAAAGAAGATGCTTTCAAAGAAAAGGAAGGCTTCTCCTCCTCCAGCTCCAAAGCCTAATCCCAATGCTGACATCCCTTACTACATCCTACACAATGTAACTCCATATAAGGGAATGTCTGCATGGATGTGGCTCTCCAAAAACCAGCAGAAAGATAGAAAGAGAAGCAGGAAATATTCCTCTCCTCTAGTGCACAGATACAGGAAGGATCCTCCTCCTCCTCCAGCAGCTGGTACCAGTGGATCTAGTTCCCAGAGATCTGCCCCAATGCAAACATACCAGAGACAGTCAGGGAGATCTTATAGAAGCAGCCAGCAGAGGCCATCCTCCTTAGGAAGTCAAAGTCAACAGCATAAGCAGCAGCAGCAACAACAAAGTTCTGAAGTTCAAAAAGCTGAAAGTCCAAAGAGACCTCTCTCTCCTCCAATTCCTTTTGAAGATCCTGAAACTGCAAATACAACAAGAATGGCTAGATACCAGGAATTGATTGGACTATCTTTGATAAATAAAGCCAAGGATGAAGGTAAAGATATCGCTGGATTATCAACCATATCAAAGTATAGAAAATAAGAGCTGAAAAGGTTTGACAAAGGAAATAAATTGTTTAATGTTGATGATTATATGAAACTTCATCCAGAAGCAGTTGTCCCCAGAGCAACATCATTGAATATTATTAGGGCAGCTGACATGACTATGACAATAGCTCAAGCTCGAGATCGAAAGAGAGAAATCGTTTTCAAGAAGACAGGAGAGCAAACATCAGAAGACAAACCTCAACAGAAGAAGCCAAAGAAGTAATCTTTTTGTGTTATTTCATTTTCTGTCTGTTTTTGTTTTTCAAACCATGCTATCTGTTTAAACAAAGCTGTGTATATATATATATATATATATATATATATATATATATATATATATATATATATATATATATATATATATATATATCTGTTGCATGTGTTATAATTCTCTGCTAGATATATCTCTTTTCTTGCTTTATTTTTCTGTTTTGAGTCTCTGTTAGTGACCTCACCCAAATAGGGGGAGATTGTTGGATCCCTAGTTGATTTGGGCTAGGTTCACTGGCTTAGGATGTGACCCATCATGTATAGCCAGGGTCATCTTGTGTCCTAGAGTCTAGATCAAGTTCTTAGGCTCAACTCCAGATGGACCAGCTTTCAACAAGACTATCAGAGACTCCAGCCTAACAAGTTTTCAAGACTAAGTAAAGTGAGTTCGATGTTCGTCGAACTCAGCTCGACGAAAGGAGTTTTGCGCTCGACGATCTTGAGACAATTCTTAGTGCTGAGCTCGACGATCTGTGTTCTCTGTTCGACGAAGACTCAGTTTCTACATCAAGCCAAAGTCAGGAGAACCTCAAATTTTTCTAAGTCCAACTTCAAGCTTTGGTCGACGAATTGGATTCTAAGCTCGACGAACTTGGACCTCAAGTTCACAGCTTCTCAGGTCGACTAAGTCAGCTTCTCAGGTCGACGAATGCTATACTCTCTCGACGATTTCTGGACTCAGAGAATTTGTGTCTACACTTAGGGTTTGTGTCGACACTAAGATCGATTTGTGTCGACACCAGGATATCAGTCGACACCCGCTTATGTCGACACCAGGATATCAGTCGACACCCACTTATGTCGACACCAGAAGATTTGTGTCGACACCAAGATCAATCTGTCGACACCAACTTTTGTCGACACGAAATTTCAGCAGATACAGAATGTTTTGCCTAAGTCCAGAACTTTTCTCAGCTCGACGAATTTGATTCTCAGCTCGACGAATGAAGACTGTTTGTTTGACGAATGAAGATTGTCTGGTCGACGAACTCTCTCAAGCTCAGCTCGACGAACTCAAGTTCAGCTCGACGAACACAAGTGCAGCTCGACGAATTGTGTTCTTCGTTCGACGAATCCAGACTAGGTTTTCTTCAAGTTTTCCGTCCCGTTTCTTGGCGATGATTCCTGAACTTTTAATGCCAGATCTTCTCAGAATGTTACCGTTAGAATGCGCATTGACTATGG
Source organism: Platanthera guangdongensis (assembly GCA_039583875.1). Classification (NCBI taxonomy): domain Eukaryota; kingdom Viridiplantae; phylum Streptophyta; class Magnoliopsida; order Asparagales; family Orchidaceae; genus Platanthera; species Platanthera guangdongensis. The sequence continues at coordinate 62,716,383 of CM077165.1, forward strand.
ACGATTACATGTCGTTTTTCTATGGGACAGTTAGGGAAATTATTGATTGTCGCTTCTTTCCAAAGCCGACGACAATTACTGCTCGACATTCAAAAATTTGAATGTTCCTCAGTCAGAAAGACACAGTAAGAAAGAAAAAGATCAAGCAGTGATAGAGGAACAGTATTACAGTACAGCAAGCAATACACAATCAGACAGACACTCTAAGGTTGCAGAGAAGAACAATCATTCTCAAATCAAAAGTTCTTGACTGCAATCAGCCTTGACCAGAGAACATTTTCAAGAAGAAGAAGAAGAAGAACAATCAAATTCAATCAAGAGTCTTCTTCTCTCTATTCTCAGGATAACTTCAAAGGACAACAATTATTCAATCTGTCAAAGAAGTTCCTGAAGCATTTCTGGTCCAAACATTCTAGGTCATTGAAGACCTATCACCCTGAAGCAGTGCTCCAGCTTTCCTGACCAATTCAAGATCACAGGGGGAGCAAGATCTGCTACAATCAATCCACAAGTCTTCTCTTTGATTGTTGACAGAGAAGACACTATCACCTTCTTTCCAATTCATGTACAGGGTTTTAAATCCCTTCAAAATTATTCTGGTTGCGAGTCTCCTTCCAAAAGACTTGAGGTTTGGTTTTTGAGCACCTGAACAAAAGCTCATTGGTGTCAGGCACCTGATCAAAAACCTGAGTGGATTCCTACCAGGGTGGTAGAAGAGTGTATGTACCCAGGTTGGGGAATCACTATAAAATTTTTGTGTCGTTTGGTTGCTCTTTTCTTTTGTTTTTTGGCTGTGCTCTGTGATTGTTCTGTGTTAAGATAGTTGCTGTGCTTACTCTATTTTATTTGCTTCCCTGTTCACTTGGAATACAACAAAAGTTGTAAAAAGTTTTTAGTGAGCATCATACTCTATTCACCCCCCCCCCCCTCTAGAGTATATCATATCTAACATGCACTTTCAGGTGTGAATGGAGAAGGAATCCAATGCTGGGAAGAAAAAATAAGGCTCGAGAATTGATGCTGATAGGATTGATTAGACGTGAGAGAGGTGTGAGTGGAGCTGTAACGCCCCCACCTGTCACATGACATATAACGGTGGGTCCGGTCGGGGCCCCACGCCATATAGCACAGACAAGCGAAGGAATCACGTGTGGAAATCAAAATCTATGCGTGTCCTTAACTCATTCCATTCTAGCGCAGCATTTTTCTTGTTAACATGAACTCAAACCAGAATGTCCACCCATATATAAATACCACATTTATATAAAAACACCAGGAATGTATACAACTCACACACCCTGGCCTTATGGCCTTACAGGTTCCTCTTTACACAACAACAAGTTCGTACATCGGCACGCAGGCCGGCCACACATGAAATCCAACCATGATTCTTCATATAGCTCAGGACTAAGAACACCAGGCTAGCCAATGCACTTATTCTTTCCAAACCGCGACACCTGCAAGTCATCATCCAAACCAACACAGAAAACAAAGTAACGGTCAGCATTGCTGACCCATTATAACGACCCTACCCCCTACCCGGGGTAGTGGTTCCTTCCCTGTATACAGTGCTTCCTTTCTCATCAAGCATCAACAAACATCACCAAATCACATCATAACTAGATCATTCTCTTTATTCCACTAACAAACACATCACATCACAAACGCTGGAGTCCACCAACGCTCCGTGCACTCAGGGCACCTTCTTGGCGTACCGGAATCCACCGTCGTACACCGCTGTCTCTCGAGGTTTTAACTTGTTGGTTGACCGGCCCTAGTCCGCCAGCTCGCAGGCTGGCGACATCCCGCCCAAGCCACTCAGAGGTCCATCCTCACAGCATCACAAACAGAGCAGACCGACCCACACTCCGTGGTGTAGCAAGCCGGGTTTATCTAAGCTCCCCAGGCATTGTCTACCCATCGATCCCCCTCCTAATACGATCGACCCACACTATGTGGTGCAGCAACCCGGGTTTAACTCGGCTCCCGTAGCATTGCCACCCATCGATCCCTTCCTTAACTGGATCAACCCACCCTAGTGGTGTAACAGGCCGGGTTTATCACGAGCTCCCCAGGCGTGCTAACAATTGATCATCTCATATCCAGGAGCTTCACCAAAGCCTCCTCACAATCATCACATCCATACATTCATCACAACAGAAATCCGTTTTACACATCATCAAAGCCACGGAGTCTCCTCCGGTTTACCCATGAACATCACCAATCCAGACTACCGGTCCAGATGGGCTTCACACAGCATGCCTACGCCGTACTCCATATTTCCGGCTCTAAATCCAGACACAACAAAGGAATCACTTCCGCGATCCACCTCTTGGTGGAGGATTCCAAGCACATGTATAGAGAAAGGACTTCGATGTCCAAGAAGGAGATCGTTACCCTTGAAGATCGCTTCGGCGCCATGAAGTAGTCGGATGGAAATCACCGCCTCGGCTCTGCCTTCACGAATCCGCTCTCGGATCTTCGCTCCGCACTCCGCAGCTCCTACAGCAGCTGGAAGACTCCTCCCTTCTCCCTCCCTTAGGCCTTTCTCCTTTCTTTCTTGGAATGAAGATGAAGAAGAAGAAGAAGAGAAGATAAGAGAATTTATCTTCTAATTCTCGGCCTCCTAGACACCTGGACAAAGCCCATCCACTGGATCCAGGAAGAGGGAAACAAACGGCTCAGATTCGGCCAGAAAAGCTAAAACACGGCCTGACACGCCCTGTGACACGCCCGTGTCACAGGTCGTGTCCCCCTAAGCGGCAGACAACCGACTCAATCCAACCAGAACACGCCCGTGTGACACGCCCGTGTCACGGCCGTGTACTCGACACGCCCTCAGACACGCCCATGTCTGAGGCCGTGTACCTCAACAGAAATAATCCCAAATCAACCCGAGACTTCACACGGCCGGGCACACGGCTTGGCACACGCCCGTGTTCATGGCCGTGTGCACCAGGACACACCCGTGTCCCGCAAACATGCCCTAACCCGAGACGTCGAGTTGAGTTCGACGCCCACTGACACGCCCTGTGACACGCCCGTGTCACAGGCCGTGTCCTCACTCGACACTCGACTCTCGACGATCGTCGAGAAAATTCGTCGACATCACGCCGATCGTCGACACGACCCCGACACGCCCTGCGACACGCCCGTGTCGCAGGCCGTGTCCGCTGTGTCGACTCCGAATTTCGTCGACTGCCCGACTCGACACTACCCAGGCTTGACACGCCCTGGGACACGCCCGTGTCCCAGGCCGTGTCACCCAAGCCTGAACCCGATTTTGCTCAAATTGATCCGATTAACTTCGGGGTGTTACAATCCTCCCCCCCTTCAAATAATTTCGTCCTCGAAATTGACTCCAATCAGCCACAACATCATCAAAGCTTACACCTCAAGTCTTCGCACAAACTAACAAACATACAACACAAACAAACATCCCTAACTTCCACTTGTACATCATCAGCCACATAAGATCTCAACACAAAACAACATAATTTATATATCTCTTCCCAAGCACAAGTGCACCAAGGTTTGATAGATATGTACACCATCTTTTATTCATCCCAAATATAGATATACACATAGTTGACATACACCACTATGCTCATCGACGTACTTCACATCACACGTCACTTTCGCTCAGCCTCCAGATTTTGAAATTCGCGATTAAGAGACAACTGAAACACCCGAGGCTGAATTTCACCAACTGAGCTTTGCGTCTCTTGTACGTCCATCGCATGCAATCGGGGTTGCGTCCGGGGTGCAGATGACTCGGCCACTGCTTTTCCCTTTTCTTCATATGACGCACCTATCTTTTTCTCACTCCCTGGAGGGGCATTCCGACAAAATCGTGCGATATGTCCTTGCTGTCCACATTTATAGCAAATACGTGTATCCACACGTCCTGACCCATAAGTCGCCCCCGAAGAAACAGTCGACGGCGTTGATTCTGCAGGTCTATATCTTTTCTTCTCTTGTCGTCGAAACTCGGATTGATCCAACTGCGACACTTTCAACTCTGGCTTCTCCGTTGCCCGTCTCTTATTCGCTTGTACTCGCTTCATATCCTTCTCCAAGGCACGGGCTGTATCGACCAACGCTTGGAAGCCTTGGCTCACTGAACTCGAAAGTGCCAACCTCAATTCATCCCGCAATCCTTCATAAAACCGATTCGTCTTTCGTGCTTCCTCCGCAAAGGTAGATCCCGCATATCTCCCCAATCTTGTAAACTCATGCAGGTAGGTATCAATATCTTGCTCACCCTGAACCAAACGGAGAAACTCATTTTCCATCGCAATCCTCTGCGACACTGGCACATACTTGGCTAAAAATATTTGGGAGAATTCCTCCATTGAAATCTCCGTTAAACCTCGACCTGCCAAGTGGTGCACTTCAATTTCATCCCACCACAATCTCGCATCACCTTCCAACAGAAAAGTGGCCAACATCACTTTCTGCTCCTCGACCATCCTGATTGCGGTTAGGATCCTTTTTACTCTTGCCAACCAATCGTCTGCCTGCGTTGGTGAAAGCGCTCCACCAAACGTCGGTGGGTGAAAGTGCATAAAACGTGACAATGCGTCGTCACTCGCTTGCACTTCCACCACCTCGGCAGCATGCTCTTGTCTTCCACCAGGTCTTGCCTGTCCAGTTGGTTGTGCTTGTAACACTGCAAGCACTGTCTCCGCCACCACCCGTATGGCCTCTGCCGAGGGAGGCATCGGCGCTTCCACGGGTGCTGCACTTTCATCAGACCGCTGGGGCTCAGACGACCCAGCTCCATCCCTCGCCACCTATCAATGTACAGAACACCATTAATACGGCCAAAGCATAATGGGACTGCTACATTGACTACACCCGCACGCACAGCATGTGCATGACATACATTCCTAGTGGACATTCATGAGTTCAATTATGTTCTCTCCTCCCAAACAATCTCAACCTGGCTTTGATACCACTTTGTAACGCCCCCACCTGTCACATGACATATAACGGTGGGTCCGGCCGGGGCCCCACGCCATATAGCACAGACAAGCGAAGGAATCACGTGTGGAAATCAAAATCTATGCGTGTCCTTAACTCATTCCATTCTAGCGCAGCATTTTTCTTGTTAACATGAACTCAAACCAGAATGTCCACCCATATATAAATACCACATTTATATAAAAATACCAGGAATGTATACAACTCACACACCCTGGCCTTATGGCCTTACAGGTTCCTCTTTACACAACAACAAGTTCGTACATCGGCACGCAGGCCGGCCACACATGAAATCCAACCATGATTCTTCATATAGCTCAGGACTAAGAACACCAGGCTAGCCAATCCACTTATTCTTTCCAAACCGCAGCACCTGCAAGTCATCATCCAAACCAACACAGAAAACAAAGTAACGGTCAGCATTGCTGACCCATTATAACGACCCTACCCCCTACCCGGGGTAGTGGTTCCTTCCCTGTATACAGTGCTTCCTTTCTCATCAAGCATCAACAAACATCACCAAATCACATCATAACTAGATCATTCTCTTTATTCCACTAACAAACACATCACATCACAAACGCTGGAGTCCACCAACGCTCCGTGCACTCAGGGCACCTTCTTGGCGTACCGGAATCCACCGTCGTACACCGCTGTCTCTCGAGGTTTTAACTTGTTGGTTGACCGGCCCTAGTCCACCAGCTCGCAGGCTGGCGACATCCCGCCCAAGCCACTCAGAGGTCCATCCTCACAGCATCACAAACAGAGCAGACCGACCCACACTCCGTGGTGTAGCAAGCCGGGTTTATCTAAGCTCCCCAGGCATTGTCTACCCATCGATCCCCCTCCTAATCCGATCGACCCACACTATGTGGTGCAGCAACCCGGGTTTAACTCGGCTCCCCTAGCATTGCCACCCATCGATCCCTTCCTTAACTGGATCAACCCACCCTAGTGGTGTAACAGGCCGGGTTTATCACGAGCTCCCCAGGCGTGCTACCAATTGATCATCTCATATCCAGGAGCTTCACCAAAGCCTCCTCACAATCATCACATCCATACATTCATCACAACAGAAATCCGTTTTACACATCAGCAAACCCACGGAGTCTCCTCCGGTTTACCCATGAACATCACCAATCCAGACTACCGGTCCAGATGGGCTTCACACAGCATGTCTACGTCGTACTCCATATTTCCGGCTCTAAATGCAGACACAACAAAGGAATCACTTCCGCGATCCACCTCTTGGTGGAGGATTCCAAGCACATGTATAGAGAAAGGACTTCGATGTCCAAGAAGGAGAACGTTACCCTTGAAGATCGCTTCGGCGCCATGAAGTAGCCGGATGGAAATCACCGCCTCGGCTCTGCCTTCACGAATCCGCTCTCGGATCTTCGCTTCGCACTCCGCAGCTCCTACAGCAGCTGGAAGACTCCTCCCTTCTCCCTCCCTTAGGCCTTTCTCCTTTCTTTCTTGGAATGAAGATGAAGAAGAAGAAGAAGAGAAGATAAGAGAATTTATCTTCTAATTCTCGGCCTCCTAGACACCTGGACAAAGCCCAGCCACTGGATCCAGGAAGAGGGAAACAAACGGCTCAGATTCGGCCAGAAAAGCTAAAACACGGCCTGACACGCCCTGTGACACGCCCGTGTCACAGGCCGTGTCCCCCTAAGCGGCAGACAACCGACTCAATCCAACCAGAACACGCCCGTGTGACACGCCCGTGTCACGGCCGTGTACCCGACACGTCCTCAGACACGCCCGTGTCTGAGGCCGTGTACCTCAATAGAAATAATCCCAAATCAACCCGAGACTTCACACGGCCTGGCACACGGCTTGGCACAAGCCCGTGTTCATGGCCGTGTGCACCAGGACACACCCGTGTCCCGCAAACACGCCCTAACCCGAGACGTCGAGTTGAGTTCGACGCCCACTGACACGCCCTGTGACACGCCCGTGTCACAGGCCGTGTCCTCACTCGACACTCGACTCTCGACGATCGTCGAGAAAATTCGTCGACATCACGCCGATCGTCGACACGACCACGACACGCCCTGCGACACGCCCGTGTCGCAGGCCGTGTCTGCTGTGTCGACTCCGAATTTCGTCGACTGCCCGACTCGACACTACCCCGGCTTGACACGCCCTGGGACACGCCCGTGTCCCAGGCCGTGTCACCCAAGCCTGAACCCGATTTTGCTCAAATTGATCCGATTAACTTCGGGTGTTACAGGAGCGACATGAGAATCTGATGCAAGAAGTGGTACTCAAAACGGTGAGCTCGACCAAAATCGTCGAGCGACGATCGTCGAGCGACGATCGTCGAGCTCGTTTCGACGATTCCGTCGAACAGAGCTCGGCGATCGTCGAGCTCGGTTCGACGATTCCGTCGAACTAAGCTCGGCGATCGTCGAACTCGGCTCGACGATTTCGTCGAACTGAGCTCCGTGATCGTCAAGTTCTGCTCGACGATTTCGTCGAGCTGAGCTCGCCAAAAATCGTCGATGTCTGCTGGGAAAAAACAAGGCTCCGGATTTGATGTTGACGGGATTGATGAGACAAAAGAGAGGCTTGAGTGGTCAGGGAATCCAATGCTTGGGAGAAGGCATCCAATGCTGGGAAAAAACAAGGCTCTATCTTTGATGCTGATAGGATTGATTAGACGTGAGAGAGGTGTGAGTCGAGAAGGAATCCAATGTTGGAGAATCCAATGTTGACAATCTATATAAACACAACTTCTGGATAGCCAAAAATACTTTCAAAACAATCCTTACTTCTCGTGTTACAAAAATGAACTATAGAGCAGGATCATCTCATTTGCAATCTTCATCTTCATCAGATGATGAATTATTTGATCAAACACTTCTCAAGTGGCAATCCGACCTTAATGAATGGGAGAAAGAAGATGAAATTTTGGCACATATGTATGCATCCAACAATGCCATAATTGCAGCTCAACTTCAAGAGAAAAAACGTCCCCGACGTAGAGGTTCGGTACATGGCCACGTGGTAATCAATCGGGGGAGGATTGAGGGTAACACTAGACTTTGGAATGATTACTTCTCTGAGCACCCCACATATGGGGAAACTCTTTTTCGATGAAGATTTCGCATGAGAAAAAATCTTTTCCTTCGCATTGTCACTGCAGTGCAGGAGCACGACAATTTTTTCGTTCAAAAGAAGGATGGAGTTGGTAAGCTTGGATTATCAACACTACAAAAAATTACAGCAGTATTTCGTATGTTAGCATACTGAACATCAGCTGATATTTGCGATGAATACATTCGAATTTGTGAGTCAACTCTGATTCAATGCATCAAAAGGTTTTGTAAGGCGATTGTACAATTGTACAAAGATGAATATTTGAGATATCTCAATGCAAATGATGTAACAAGATTACTAGGGAAAGGTGAAGAATGAGGATTTCCAGGAATGCTGGGAAGCCTAGATTGTATGCATTGGCAATGGAAGAACTGCCCAACAGCATGGGCAGGCCAATACTCAGGACGTCATGGTGGACCAACAATCATTCTCGAAGCAGTAGCATCATATGACTTGTGGATATGACATACATATTTTGGGTTACCGGGCTCTAACAATGATATCAATGTCCTGCAGTCGTCTCATTTATTTGTCAACTTAGCACAAGGTATTACGTCTCCTACCAATTATACAATCTTGGGAAAAATTATAATGTTGGTTATTACTTACCCGACGGTATCTATCCAAAATGGTCAACACTAGTTCAAACTATTTCTCACACACAAGATATAAAAAAACAACACTTCGCAACGATGCAAGAAGCATGCCGAAAAGATGTAGAACGAGCATTTGGAGTTCTTCAATCACGGTTTGCAATTATTAAGGGACCATGTCGTTTCTGGGATAAACATGTGTTACACGATATCATGACTGCTTGCATTATAATACACAATATGATTATCGAAGACGAGCGAGATGAAAACAAAGTTGTCGATATTTCACCGCCGCCACCGACTCAGAATGTTGAAGAGATGGACACAGACGAAGCCGAAAGATTTCGTCAGTTCCTTAATCGGCATAAAAAAATCAGAGACAAAGATGCGCATTTTGCACTTCGAGATGTCCTGATTGAACATAGGGGTGCAAACGAGTCGAGCTCGAGTCGAGCTTGCGAAAATTTCCAAGCTCGAGCTCGAGCTCGAGCTTTTGATTTCGAGCTCGAGCTCAAGCTCGAGCTCGACGAGCTCATTTTTCTCAGCTCGAGCTCGAGCTCAAGGCCAATTTTTCGAGCTCGAGCTCGAGTTCGAGCTCGCGAGCTCGAGCTCGAGCTCGAGCTGCTCGCGAGCTTTTTAGCTCATGAGCTTTATTTTCTTATTTTTTTTTATTTTTTTAAAAAAATGTATCAATAAAAAGCTCGCGAGCCGGCTCGCGAGCTCATGAACAATATTAGATGAGCTCGAGCTCGAGCTCGTAATCGAGCTCGAGCTCGTCGAGCTCGAGCTCGAGCTCGTCGAGCTCGAGCTCGAGCTCGAGCTCAGACTCGAGCTCGAGTCGAGCTTTTTTCGAGCCGGCTCATCGAGCTTTCGAGCCGGCTCAACTCAACTTGCACCCCTAATTGAACATCTTTGGGAACGCATGACAACGAGGCAATGTAATTTAAAAAAAAATTATGCATATTATTTGAATGTCTTCCGATGTATGCGCGCGTTTAATCAGTAAAATGTCTTATCTTGAAAAATCAGAAAGTATTTTGGTGTATCTGACATGATTGAACTTCTTGTATTTGTTATATGTGCGCGATAAATAATAATTAGAAGACATTTAATATTAGTCTCGTTTTGTAGGTCTCGAAAAGACAAATTTATTGATATATTATATGTCAAATTTTATAAAAATATATTAGCAATTTCGTACATAATAAAATTATACACAAGTTTTTAAAATACATTATTTAACTTATTTCAAAAAAAAATACAAAAAAATTTAAATGGAGGGGCTCTATTTTCTCTCCCCCTCCTCTAAATTTAGAGGAGGAGGAAGAGAAAATGCCGGCCCCTCCATTTTTGGAGGAGAAATTGGAGATCGGTTGGAGGGGGGCGAGCTGCATATTTGAAGAATTTGGAGTTCGGTTGGAGTTGCTCTAAGTATTTATTTGCTGCAGAAATGTTGAGTTTTGATAGCCAACGGATGTTTCTCATGGATAGCGTAGTCATTATGACATGTACTGTGCAAAATATTATTATTGCTTATTAATAAATTATTTATTTTGTTCCCTTTATACGTTTAAATTTGCTAATTCATTTTCTTCATTTCTATTATTTTTGATTAAATTTATTTATTTATTATATATTTAATACTAGATATAATTTAGAAAAAAGCTGACAAATATTTAAATAGATTTATATTCCTTGTAATATTGAATGTGTAATCAAATGCCCATCGAAATATCAAATGCAAACCTATATGATTTATCATTTCTTGCTATTTGCGGTGTAGCTTATGTTATTTACACTTAAATTTTTTTCATTAGTTAAAATAATTAATTAGTATGCGTTGTTTTTGATAATTTAACCATTGTGCTTAGTCTATGTTTGGCACGGTGGTGACGGTCGTAAATGCATGAGTTCGAACCGTCATTTATTATCACATGACAAACATCATCAGTTTGAACATAAAAATGAAGTTTTTTATGTCGGCGTTAACGAATGATAATTTAACCCTCATATTCATGACCGCCACCACAGTCTTAAAGTAGTGTCAAAAAGTTAATCCCGTAATCTCGGTTCTACATAAAATAACCCACCCAAGCTCCACGTGGCCCCTAGTAATTTCATCCCCTGCTTGAATCCTCAATCTCCTAAAGCCATGTAATATTTCCCATTCTGACCTAAAAGCATTGCAAATCCACATCCTTGCATCGCTTGATCTCCACCGCACTCTTTTTCCCCAACTCAGAATCGGCCTTGCTCTCATGCATCATAACAATGTTTGATCGCCCGGTGCACGCTAAGGTTGAAATTGCAGCTTCAACCTCATGTGAATTAGCTCGACATCTCGGTGAATTGGTTTGCACACTACCTCTTCTAGGCGACATCTATCATTAAACTCTTTTAGGGCATTTAACATGCATGATGATTATTTTAAAGAGCATTGTTAAACGCATGCCGCTTTTGGCTAAACGCAGGCCATCGATTTAGAAAAAAAATGGCTCTTTCCAAATTACAACTCGCAGGCCCTAAAAAATCGCTCCTACATCTCGAAGGCTAGAGTCATCCTTGTCAGGTTTTTAGTGTTTTGTCATCTCCATGACGATCGGCGTCCATCTCCATGGTGATCGGCGTCCATCTCCACAATGATCCTCCATCTCCCGTCATCATCTCATGTAGTCCTCGTTGGACCTGTCGCTCCGCTTCTACCCGTTGGCATTTCTGAAGGTATTTTTTGGCAGCAAGTTCTACTAATTTTCATGGTTTCGCTGTGGCTTCCTCTGCTCTCCATTTCCTGACCTTGCAGTTTTCAATATCTAGGCGGAGCTTTTTCTGATTTCTCTTGAACCATTCCATACTTTCAGAAGCTGTGGGTATAGCTTACGTATACCTATTCCTCTTGAACCATCCCATTTTGGTTTATGTTGTGCTAGAGTGTGGTTGTTGTCATTGCTTTTGTTGCCCCATATTGTGGTTGTACTAGATTTGTAAATGAATTGAAGTTTAGCAGGCGTGACCTTCTAGTTTATGCAAATGAGCACAGAAGATAAGTCGTTGGTTGTTTGATGGAACGCCACCAATTGCATGTGTAGATATAGGTATTCATTTTTCTACGGATATAGAGTTTCCAAGCAAAGATAAGTTAGTTGAATGAGTTCGTAAGGTTGGCAATTTTTTAGGTATTATTATTATTTTTCACAAGCAGATAACTTACAGGTAGATTTGATGCAAGTGGAACAAAAAAA